>SSNR01000007.1:518954-633894 GCA_006937965.1 Callopanchax toddi
CTTGGCACTGCTGTTTAAAGCGGACCTCCTCGCGTTTGGAGTCCAGTTCTATGTGTGTGCGCGGCTCGCGGAGCAGATTTTGCGTGTCAACAAGCCTCCACAGCCTATGAACGCTACTCTGAGAGCGCATTACAACAGGAAGTCTAGTTAATCCATATCTGATCGCGCACTGAGCACCGGATTGCAAAGGGGCGTTTGAGCGGATCAGGTCTGACTCCTGATGCGTTCTGGCGGACCAGTGTTCTTCTGCTGCAGAGCGCAGGACGTCTGGATCACAGGTCTGCACTCAGCAGCACAGAACCTCAGTCTGCTGGGCTGCAGGTATTAGTTGGTTGAGATGCAGCGTTATTTCTGCATCCTTGGTTCGAATTATTAGTGGAGACAATTCAGTGATTTCCTATGACGGTATGGACGGGCAGGCTCGCGCGCAAACCTGTCAGAATGACCGGCGCCCTTCAGATCTTTCCGTCAAAGTAAAAAAAAACAAAAAAACTGTTAAATACTGGAAATTTCCGGTTAACGCGACCCCTGCTATATATTAGGATTTACGATGGGGAAGGTTGTGAACACCTCATCTCTCTCATGAAATCATAATGAACGTTAATATTATACGGTAATCAGAGTCCCGCAAAGCGCACATAGCTGTGCCTCACCTGCTGCTGCGCTGCGCTCCACTCCGGAGAGTTTTTATTTCTATATGATGACTGGCTGATCGACTAATTTAGTGTCTAATCCTATGGATTTATGTGCTAAATGGGCCCGGTGTTAGATCAATCGAATAGGAACCGAGCGATCTGCAGCTTCTAAACAGGTTCTCCAAACCGCGACCGTCAGCGGAGGATTACACAGCATGTAAACAAACCGTAAAAAAGCCACAGCATATACACAAATAATTTACGTTGGTAAGGGTCTCAAACTATAAGTATTGACGATGGGGAGGGTTGTGACTTACCTTCAAAATGAGATAAATACTGTGAAATATAAAATGTGAAGCCTTTCTCTCGTTTGCTCTTTGGCGCAGGGAAAAACTATCAACAAGTCGGTGAACATCATCAACAGAAATATTAGGCAAATGCCCTAGACATTAGGGCTGGGCGATATGGCCAAAATTTCATATCCCGATATAGCTCATTTTATATCCTGATAACGATAAACATACGATAGAACACCTCATGAATCTCCTCCTCCACTGTGGCCCGACATGCATCATATAGATCAGTAACATGACTTTAGTGATGTGTTTTCAGCTGGGTGTTTCATATCTGGGTTCGAGTGTAACTCACAGAACTCGGGTTTCTCCACCGTGTAGATTAGAGCGATATCTTTGTATAAGTGCCTGGTAACAGCAGCAGTAATCTCCTTCCTCCTTCCATCCCGCTCAGCTGGCAGCTGCATGACGTGCTGCGGGTAAAAGCCTGTTGCAGCGTCTGTGTCTGGAGTTTATTCTGAGCTCTTACGCCAACACTCGACTCTGCTTTTGCAGCTTTTACTCTTTGACTGTCTCTGTATCTTCAATGTGGTTTTTGTGTAGGTGATAAAATATATTAGTGGCGTCCGAGTCCGTTGTTGGGACTGGGAGTCGGCAAACTTTACAAACAGCTGCTGCCTGCTGTCTGGTCCACGTCGGTCTTTTTATATTTAAACCACATCTATGAGACAGAAGTTGTCCCTCTTTTAGTTACAAGCTCCTCGGTTTGAGTTAGCTGGGTATCCTGTTGACTCTGGTCTAAAACGTGTCCTCTACCGTCTGCCTCCATGTTTGTTTATGCGTTGCTGCGTGGTGCGTTCATGAACATCCCGTAAAGTGCATTATGCTGTAAAACTTCTATCGTGGCTTAAACGATAGAGCTTTTTATCTGACTGTAGACATTTTCTATCGTCCAGACGAAATATTTCATCATATCGCACAGCCCTACTAGACATCTAGAAAAATTTAAATCGCCGCTTAGTCCACTCATTTTGTCGACTTCTTCGGGAATACAAGACCGTAAATAGGGTGCGACCAGGCGAGAATATCAAACCGGAAATAATACATTGTACAGGAGTCTTCCCACCGGAAGTAGCATATGCTAACGTGCACAGGGTCTATTAAATCCGTTTGAGCTAGGGCTGGGCGATAAATCGAAAGTAACCGAATTTTATAACTTTAATCAACCTCATTTTGCCCATAATCATATGTTCAATATCTTTAAAAAATGAAAAGAAGTGAGTAGGCTCCGGATGTTCGTGTCCCTTTAAGAAGCTGTGACACGACTCAACTAGTCCGCGTCATGTGACTCCCCCATCCAGTTTGTAACAAGGAAATGGAGAATCATTCAAACATGAAGCAGCTGACTCGTCAGTCTGGTTTACTAGTGGGCTGCGTTGGCTCACTGTTAGCAGCTACTGGTAGCAGCCTGCCTGCAGCTGGCCGCCGCTTACGGCAGCTTTCAGCTTTTACAGCAGCGGACTACGGCGGTAAATTTGGTCGAGAAGAAGCTTTTCCCAGAAAATTGTTCATTAATCATTTGGCAACATGATGGATTCAGCAAAGAGGATGTGATGAAAACAAGACAGAAGTCAAACTTCAGAAAGACTAACGAGTCAAGGTAACACGTCCTCCACCTGCAGTTCAACCACACTTTATAGAGAACCTGATTACCTAACAACTCAAATGTGACAACAGTCACATGATGCAGCTCTCTGTAATATCCATCTGTAGAAAATAACATTGTTTTTTAAATACTTGTTTGTAGGAAATTTTAGTCTGTGGAGCCATTATGCTGTTACAGCCCCATCTAGTGGACAACTTTTGTTTTTAAGCATACAGGTAGTAATCGTTACCGAGGTTAACTCCTCAATAAATCATCCAGCTCTAGTTTGAGCAGTAGCTGAGACCCATGAAGCACAGTTTATGCCCGGCGTAGAGTGACGTGATGTGTGTAGGGCTATAGAAAGCAGGGGGAATGGATGTTTTGGGAGGGGCCGTGGTACGTTGGATTCCAAAAATGCTCTCTTGCTTAAATGCTCCTTGTAGCTCCTTTAAGTACTGTTGCTGATGGGTGTGGTCCTTACTGTAGACAAATAACTGATAGTCTCTTCAAAATGACCAAAATATCCTTTTAACACTGACTAGTGAATCATAAACGCATCAGTGTGGCATCTCAAGAGACTGACAAGTGTTCAGTCTGAACTTAATATTAATTTTCATTTGTTACTGGTAGCTTGTTTCTAAGACTTCTCTTTTTAATTAATTTGGTCACCTCTGTGAAAAATACCATAAATAAAAAAAACAATTTTTTCACCAAAAGTATTGACAAAAACTTGGCCTGTCTTTATACAGTAGACAGTGTCTCCTTTAAAAATGAGGAAACCAGAAAACACATTACTAGTACATATTATGTATATATGTACAATACTAGTAAATCCCTAGTCTCCTAAAACCTCATGAGACTCAGATTGCTAAAACTTATTTAAGATTCAATTCAAAACACCTTACCATCGTGAATGACTTAATGCTGCTTAAACCTGCTAACTACCTCTTTCTTATCTGTGATATTTGTCATATGTTTCTTAATAAAATAATGAAGTCTATTTCCATGACTCAGATTTCTATTCGTCAATATTAAATGCATAATCTACTCACTGTAACATCAGAATCGAACCTAGATATCCCTGTAACACAAAAAGGTGATAGTATCAGAGGGTTTCCTCCGTGTAAAACTTACAAAACCTGGTAGTGAATTTACAGAAGTATGTGCCAGTTATAAACCATAAAATAGAGTTTATAACGCTACATAATAATACATAATATACATATTTTACATACAATAAAATCTAAGAAATTTAATAAATGCCTGACACAAGACAAGAGAGGTGCAGCATCCTTTAACCAATCCATCAAGTTTTTATACAAGTACCTTGTAAAAACTTTCATTTTGTTGTAAACGATGTATTTCATGGCTGTCGAAATGCTTAATTTAATAAATGGTCGCACACTGTCTGCCAGCAGCAACCTTAACATTTTCTGCTCATTGTGGTTTTGTGTGTAGGAACTTCACTGGTTCATCCCTTAAATTTAGTTTGTTTTTTTGTGCTTGAATGATTCACAGGTCAGACGGTTAGGTGCTGTGAATAAAAACACAAAGCACTTCCTCTTTCACATAAAACTGAACTTTTCATGTTTTCCAATACTATAATAAATCATTCTTTCTAAATAAAATCTTCCTCTTGCATCCTCCAGGTATTATTTCTCCTCATTAGTTATTTTACTCCTATCTGACACACTAACATTAAAGTAAAAACTGAAAAGTTTTCATGTTAAAATGTATTGAGTGAAATATTTTTTTTTCATGGTTTAAATAATGATTTTTTTTTTTCTTTAATTAGAGCTCTGCAGCGCCTCAGAAGCACACGGGGCCACACGATCGCATCATAATGGCTAAACACTCTGAGGTGTACCCGTCAGCGGAGGAGCTGGAGGTGGTGCAGACCATCGTTTCTCACGTAGAGTGTGCCCTCAAGAACGTGTCTGATGGGATGGAGGAAAATAATGGGAGTGAAAGAAAAAAAGCAGGGAGGTAAGAAGGATCCCAAGTGGTGGGAGCTAGTTTGAATAACTTAAAATGCATGAAAAAACTGGACTTTTAACATTATAGACACCTTTATCTATTGTTTTTAAAAATTTTTGTTTCCTGTCTCCTTAAGCACTGAAGAGCGTGTCTTGTGTGGAGTCATGAGGGTTGGCCTGGTCGCCAAAGGACTCATACTGAAAGGAGACAAGGACCTGGATCTGGTGTTGCTTTGTACCAACTGGCCAACAGTCACTCTGCTTAATGAAGTGGCTCAAAAGTTAACAGAGCAGCTGGAGGTAACGATAAAAGCCTGTTGTTGCTTTGTGGCATATAAGAAATAGATTTTTTATCTTTTGCTCTTCATCTTTATAAAGGAAATTTCAGCTGGATCATATGCAGTAAGCCCAAGTCCTGAAGCTGCAGCTGTTGTTGTGAAAAGTACAAATGACTCAGCCCCAACACTTTTCATCCACCTGACCTCACCTCTTGTCAGGAAGGAGCAGATGAGTACCACAGTGGAGCAGAAAGGTGTGTATGGTGTTCCAGCTGCTAGTTAGCGCTCTCTGTGTGCTGCTCCACTGATCTATAAATCTGCATTAGAAACCTAACATTTCATAGGTTGTGGCTCAGCAGCAGCTCATCAGTGAGATTTGTTCATGCAGCTTTGCAGCATAGTCTTAATGTTTCAGAGGAAAACCAAACAAGTTGGATGGACTCGGATTTCCATTCAGATTAGTTGTGTTGCTGAATGTTTCATTATTTATGACTACATTTTCTAACCAGTAAGTTTCTGGTCCAGTACCACCACAAATCCTGTTGCAGTGTGACTTGCTCATCCATTTCAAACACGTTTCTGAATTGGACTGGTGGTGTTACAGATGTGCAGGGTGACTTAGTTTTAAAAACGTCAACTAAACTCACAGACACACTGCTCAAGTTAGCTTTTCTCTGTTCTGCTTTCGTCAAAGGTCAGAAAGTTGTATTGAGTTTGTGAAACCTCTGGTCCTTTCAGAGCTGACGTTTTGCAGGAGCAGGTGGTGTTGAGCATGTCATCAGTGTGTGGGATTAAGAACACATTCCAGGATAGGCCTCAAGATTCCAAATTTTCTTTTTTGTTTGAGTACAAAAGCTGCTTCTGAGAGCCTCTGTGGGTTGTTGAATCGCTTGCTTTGTGTTGAAATGTTTGTGATCAGCTCCTGTGACCATGCTGCAGCCACTTCAGTGAGTTTTTGTGGTTAAACTCCACAGAATTGGTCTGATTATACCTCAGTGGTGTTTTGCACAGTGACTGTTTGAGACGATGCCAACAGTCTGTGTGTTGTTTTGTAATCAACTATTTGAGGCACTACGTTTTCCCTGTAGTCGATGGTTTATTCTGGTCATGTTGTTAATGACTGTGCCTCCTTCAAAAAAAAAAAAAAAATCAGATTTTTCTTCTTGTCTTTTTTATTAAAAATCAAGGCTTTTCTAAGAATAGCTAGTCAAAGCGCGCATTGCATGCCCTTGATGGTGAAGATGTGCATTTGAACCCAGCTGCTGCAAAACTGATGGACAGAAAACTTTTTATTTGTGGCTTCACTTGGGAGAATTTGACAAAAAATACTCTAAAATCAATAAACCACCCAGAAAATTGTTTAAATAATTGTTCTGACTTGTCGAGTTTTTGTGGAACTTCTGGTAAATAGCATGAGCTGACAAAGTGCAGTTTTAATTTATCACTGTACCACACCGTTAAAAACATTTAAAAATCAGTAGTCTTGATTAGGGGTGTAACAATATTGGAAATACCGTGATATTGCGGTAGTAAAATGGCCACGATATCGTCGTGGTCTTGTCACGGTATTGAACAGTACGTCCTGAGTTAAAAATAACACGTTTTAGTTCGCCGCACCGGGGTATAGCAAAGTAAACTACATAGACCATGATCTTTGCTTCCGCGTCATCAGCCAGTGCACCAATGGGAGTGCGCGCAGCCCACATGGCAAACAAAAACAAACATGGAGGCGGATGGGACAGCGGTAAACGCAGCACGGAGCGGCTTTTCCGTCTGAGTTTTGGAAGCATTTTGGATTTGTCGTGTCGAGAAATGGTGAAGGAGAAAAGAACGGACAACTGACAAAATGCAGACACTGCCGGTGTACAGAGCTGGACTCCTCGGCGAATACGAGCAGCGTGAGCGGTAACGATAACCCGCCCCCTTGTGAAAAGTTTCAAGTGTTAAGAAAGTCCAGACGGGTCAAAAATCCCAGCATGAAGCTGTTAGATCAGCGCTGCCTCACAGCAGCTCAAAGTCTCAAGAAATAAAATACATTCCAGAATATATACCGACTGATTTGCATCCAATTTCCACCGTGAATGTCGTGGGATTTAAACAATTAGTGGCTAAACTGGAGCCTAAATATAAAATGCCATCACGAACACATTTTAGTCAATTATTTAATTTCTTTTAATTCAGTCATTGCCCAGATGAAGGCAGCAACATTAACTTAGACTTGTCAGACAGAAACCAAGGAGAGGAGAAGTTCCTACTGGAGGAGTAAAAACAGCAGAGGTCATTTTAACAGCTCAATAATCTGTCCTCCTCCTCCTTAAATGTTGATTTTTTTTTTTTTTAAACTGAAACTGGACTACAGTAGAACTCCAGAAACTAGAAGAGACTTGCCTTCTAATTAGTTTCCCGTTTGGTGATGCCTAGGTATTTTTATTTATGACTTAATGATGAGGCAGTTGTGTATTTCCTGGTTACTTTTATTTATTAAATCAGCTGTTTTGTCTTTTCTTTATATGTTGAGTTGTTACTTGAATTTTAAACTTTAGGAATTACTTTTCAGACCATTTAAAATGTCATAATGGTACATTTTTTGTTGTGAGGCTTATTATCGTGAGCATAGCCACAATATCGTGAGCCTCCCCACAACATCGCAATAAATATCGTACCGTGAGGTCCATACTAGGGGTGCAACGGATCAGAAAGCTCACGGATCGGATCGGTTCACGGTTTTGAGTCACGGTTCGGATCAATTTTCGGATCAGCAGAATGAAAAAGAAAAGACAAAAAACTTTGCTCTCTCATTATTTTCTAAAACACTGAGCAACTTTTTTAAGCTCAATCCTCATAAATACAAACTGCATTTAACTCAAGACGTCAATCTGATGCTTCAATAAAGTTTTGAATCATATTAAAACAAATTAATGGGGGAGATAGACTCATATGCGCACCTCAGGAGTCACAGACCTGCTTCTGTCAAACTAGCGGTCACAGCTGGGGAGGGGGGCGGACGGGCGTGACGCACGAGGCGCTGCTGACTGAACTCCGGTTATATTAACGTTTATTAGCTCGTATAAAAGCCCAACATAACGTTATCTTAGACAGAAACAGGTGAATCTAGTTTGTCTATCAGAAAGATTCCAGCTGACGAGAGAGAGACGGAGGAATCAGAGGCAGCGCGCACGCGCGCAGCAGAGACTGGATATTGATCAGCGATCCTTCGTTCTGGTGTACTAAAACGGCTGAAGCCAACAGAGTTAACCTCTATACGTGATGCAAAACGAACGCCTTTCTCAGAGGGGAATTATCTGCACATTCAGAGCGCGTGACCACAGAACGTCAGGAATTATGTAGCGACGCACGCGCTCTACATGAACCGCGAACCACGTGCGTTCCGGACCATAGAGGGTGATCCGTACGAACCACGGATCGATGATGATCCGTTGCACCCCTAGTCCATACCGTGACGATATCGTATCGTGGGATTTGGATATCGTTACACCCCTAATCTTGATGGAAGCCGTCAACATCTTTCCAGTGTTTAACAGCACTGACAGTTTTGTTCCTTCTAGTCAGATCCATCAAACTAAACTTTAACTTCTCTTCTCCCTGAGCACAGTTACATTTTTTGTGTTTTTATTTACATCCTGTGGTAAAAACATTAGCATTTTTTTCTTAATTTATGCTTTCATTCAATTTCTAATAACGTAATTCATTTAAAAGTATTCACAAATACCCTAAAGTTATCATTTTACATACGTTTTTAGTTATTTCTTGTAACAGCTCACCTCACTCAGGTATAGATCTACCGTACTTGCAGCTCAGTTAAACTTGCTGTGAGTCAGAGATTTAAAACTTGGTAAGGCCCTTTGTGTTTCCAGTTTGTTTTGATGTTTGTGTCAGCCACTTTTAAATAGAGACAAATCAGTTTTGCTGCAGTTTGAGGCAGACGTGAACTTCTTCTAAATGCTTGTGATTTACAACTGATTGCCTTATAGTTTGTCAGGTTTTTTAGGAACGCTGGACCTTTGACCAACTGGACACTGTCTCAGGAAGAGGGGGGAGCAGCAAACCAAGCCATGGAGCTGAGGGAAGGGGGTATTTATTATTCACTACATGCAACGATGTAAATACTGCCTAAAGTCTGTGATGGTGTTTGTACTTTAACGTGAGAGAACAGTTAGCTGAGAGCTTTATACGATTGTAACTCACTCATTAGTAACTTGGGGATCCCCCTTCCCTCCTGCTGCTGTTGGTTTGGGAAACGCTGCTACTCCCTGAGCTGCAAGACAGAACCAACCCCCTTGGTCAAACTGTACCTTTTCTTCTTATCCCACCTCGTCAGTAGAAACGCAAACAGTCGACGATCCGCCGGACGTTCTGGACAGGCAGAAATGCCTCTCTGCTTTGGCGTCTCTCCGCCACGCCAAGTGGTTCCAGGTTTGCATTCACGTCCTTATTTGTACATAAGGTTGAACTGTTTCCTTAAATAATCTCAGCTTTTGCTTTCTGTCAAACAACGTTTGGATTTTAAATGTAGTTTAGAGGCTTAGCATGTCAAACTTGAATTACTTGAAGGATCATCTGCTGATCAATACCAATGATAGATGTGGGTAAATCATTGGTATTGATGCAAGCATAGATCAAAATGTATCAGATACAAAGCTGTAAATGTAGGATCTGGCTCAGTAGCTACTCTGTGCTTGTTTTGTTTTCTGAATCATTTCATGGCACTGGGTAAGCACAGAAGTAAGGCCACATCCGAGGCAGCCGTCCGTCCAACTCAGCTCGTTTTCTGTTTATGTCCCAGGCTAAAGTGAGCTCTCGCATTTCTGTTGTCGTCGTGATCCGGATCATGAGGGATTTGTGTAACCGTGTTCCTACCTGGATGCCCCTCTCAGGATGGGTGAGAAACCATCTGATCCATTTTAGTTTGTTGGTTTTATTATTTTGCACCTGAAAGGTTTGAATCTGTGATTTACATCTTCTCATCAGTTTCCTTTTAGCCACCTAATTTTTTCACCTTTTTGGTTCAATTTAAAGCCATACTCAGTAGCCAGGTAAACAACGTGGCTTTTAACGTTTTTTTTTTTAAGCCTCTTAACAACATTCCAACATAGTATAGCCATAAATATATTGTGGAGATTGAAAAAAAACCGAAAGAAATCAATAAAGTAGTTGTCTCGCAGTTCTCTAAAAACTTCAGCCAATCCTATCGTTCGGTCCGAACGATTGGATTGGACAATCCAGCTGTCTGTCTGCCGCATTTCCTCACTGCTTGGATTGGCATTAATCCGCCCGGACACATTTTGGAGCAGAACATCCCAGAAGTGAAAGTGAAAGTAGAAGTAGGACAGAGAGCCGAGTTACTGTTTCCATTTTAAGATAAAAATACCAGAGTCCCCCTCAAAAAACACCTTTTCAGCTAGCAGGAAACTAAAAACGTTTGGAGGTGAAAAGAGGAAAAGCTGGGGGAACATTTCTACGGCTGAAGTTAGACTCTGCATTGTTATTGTCGCAAAACGGAGTCCCATGTCCGCGGGAGGCTGGGTTATGGATTTTACTCGGCGGGAGGGGTGAGTTCACCGAGACGTGTTTTTGTAAACTAGCTAACGAGACCTCATTTGTTTACCTGGCTACTGAGTATGGCTTTAAAGCATATTTGAATGGTTTTGTGAATAATGTTGTTGTTTCTTTGTGTAGATTATTGAACTGCTGGTAGATAAGGTTATTGGCACAGCTGAGAGAAACATGGGGGTGGGCGAATCCTTCCGCCGAGTTTTAGAGTGCGTTGCCTCCGGATTCCTCTTAGGTGAGATTTCTTGACTTGTCAAATCAACGATACATTCTGATTTTTTTTCTAACACAACTGTCGACCTGTCCAGGATGTCCCCCGCCTCTCGCCCAGTGACTGCAGGAGATGGAGACAGTCTGTCCTAATAGAATGTTTTCCTTTTTAAAGATGGCCCCGGTATTAAAGATCCATGTGAGAGGGAAGACGCTGACGCTGCTGCATGTTTGACTTCGCAGCAACGTGAAGACATTACGCAGAGTTCTCAGGTGGGATTAAGCTGCAAAACAAACACAACTGATATATATTGATCAAAAGTGGACATTGCCTGTAATTTTTTTTTTTAGCTTGCCTTGAGGCTGTGTGCATTCGGACAGATGAACAAGGTGTTGGGTATGGACAGCAAACCTTTAAAGCCAAGGAGGATTATGGGAGTCTACAGCAAACGTGGCGCAGGTACATGATGATGGATTCTCTCTGTAGTTGCGCTCTCGTCAAAAGGTTTTTTCTCACACTTGCTCTTGTTTCATACAGCTCAGATTCCACCTTCCTCTCACTCCAGCCTCCCAGCAAGGAGCTATCCATCTGAGGTGGAGAGAGAAGAGAGGGAGTCCATTCGCAAAAGGAAAAAGGAGAGATGTTCCGAGTCCGAGGAGAGCCTTCCGAAGAAATTATGTCAGTAGTAGATCTAACATATCTCCAGATTAACCTTCATGAAAAACATGAGCTTGATATTAAAAGTGGTTTATTATAATTTTATATTTATCACATCAATTAGGCCCGTGCCAATTTTAAAAAGCATTTTAAGTCCAATCTAATTTCATTTTCTGTAACAACTGTAGGATTAATTGTCAACTTTAAGAACAGTTTGTATGAAAACAGCTTTGATCTTCATGCACTAGAGATTATTGCCAATCTCAAAGGTAACGTTTCTGTTTCCCTGTCCCTTTCTCTTTGTTCGTCTTAGTTACAGATGATCCAAATGTAAATGCTGTGATGCGTCTAAACCAGTACAACCCTCGCCTGGAGTACCGGCTCACATCCCAAACTGGTCCAGTCCATGTGCCAGTTTTTACGATGGCTGTTGACCTAAACGGAAAGTCCTATGAAGCAACGGGGCCGTCCAAACGAGCTGCCAAGCTCAATGTGGCAACCAAGGTAAAGCAGATTTTATCTACCTAAACTGACGTTTCCCTCAGTGCCTCCAGAGATGTTTTGTGAAAATCATAGACTGGGAATCTTTCTTTGTGTTGTACAAAAAATGTTATTAAAACTTAAAGAGCAAGTTGCAGCTTAGAAACCCCCTTAAACAAATGTTTAGAGAATTATAATAGAAACCTTTTCTGAATAAAAAATTTCCACAAATATAAAACTTATTTAGGCTTTTGGAGTCATTATTGTGAAGATTTTCTATTTTTCCGGAATTGTCGTAGCTGCAGGGATGCCCCTTATCTCAGTATATAAATATTGATTTTGATGCCGGCTCTGACACAGATAAATCTTTAAATATTTACAATTACTTAAAGTGATAATATGCAGTTTTGCTTGTTTTGGGCTCCCTCTGGTGTCCATTTTAAATCACTGCATTACACAAGTTAGAATATTGTTTCAGCTTCTAAACTGCTAAGTCTACCTGTTGAAATGTCTCCTCAGCCTTCATAGTTTTCTACAGGAGCGGTTATTTACTCCTTCAAAGAAATCAGCTGTGTTCAAGCAGGGAGAGATGGAAAAAAAATCAGGAATCATGAGCTAAAAACACTCCAGCCCTAGCATAACAGCTAGCCACTTTGGGTTAGCCTAACCCTCGTGAGACACGTGACTTCCTGGGTACCATGACGGCGACGAAGATCTTGCAGTCGTGGTATTCCGGATCTAATCACCAGATGGGGCTAAGTGACTTTTCATTAACTCTGTAAAGGGTCATATTAGCACAGACTGGCTCAAGGAGAAGATTTAAAAATATGAAAAAGTTGCATATTATCACTTTCATAAATAAAGTTGGTAATTAGCAGATATTAGACAACAAAACATACAATACACAGCGCTTGTTTGCCTCTGATCTGGTCTGGTCTTGTCCCTCCTCCTGTCTGCTACCGATCGTGTTGAAGTAGCCCCGTTAGCTCCTGTTAGCTGCTGCTAACAGCGGTCCTGTTGGGAATTTGAATTAATTGAACTGCCTGTTTAGAGTCACACTTAGGGTTGGGTACCGAAGTTCGGTCCGGGTATGGACCCGACCGTTACATCATCGGTAGTAACCAGACCGAAATACAACATGAATTTCGGTGCGCCATTTCGGTACCCCAAAATATGTAGCCGCCTAATTACGCCCTCTGGTGTTTGCCGTTAATAAGCTGTAGCCTGTAGATCACAAATGTCACGTGACACGCACGCAGCAGGCTGCTGCAGGAAACACAACCCCGATGCGCGTCCATCTCCTCGTCCCTGCAGCAGTCCAGCGGTGATGGCAGCCGCAGCTCCTCGCATCTCTTCGCCCCGCAGACCACACTGGTCTGAAGTGTGCGGGCAGAGGTCCACTTCATGCCGGCCATCACTCACTCGCAGCGCGTTCTATGAGATCGGTGGGACGCGCAGCTGGTCCCCGCAGCATCCTCGCTCCAGCTGCGGGGACCAGACGCTCGACTCCTCGCCGCTCACCAGGACAATCAGTTGGCCTCCTCCTCACATCCTGCTGCTTCTCCTTTTTTCCTTCAGCACACGTTTCATTTCCTTCGTTGTCTGTCCTTCCCTTTTCTGTCCTATTCACTCTCTCTGTCGCTCTGCCAACCTGAGTGGCACGTAAATAAGTTTCCTCCTGGACACGCCCACTTACAACAGGTGATAGTGATTATCAGTCATGTTAAAATCAGTCCACAGTGATCCAAAGAATTAAAAACAAACAACAATAAAACCGTATAAAACATGCAATCATAATGTATAAAAACTGGGGGAAAAACATGCAAATAAATCAAACTTAAAATCAAAACCAAATTTTCACTGTGTGACAACAAGAACACCAAAGAGCACCAATCTGAGTGTTAGTTCAGTGTTTAGGATTGTATTTCCATTGTTAATCAGTAGATTGAGTTGATGTTCAGTTAATAATTGTACAGTTAATGTTTTGTACATTTAATTAATGTACAGTATAATGTAAATATTTTCTTTCTTTATATTAGAAGAATTTTATGTTAAAATATTGTTGGTCAGTTTGATTGGCTCGGCCTTTTGCCTTAAGAAATAAAAAGTCATGGGATCATTAAAAAAAAAAAAAAGTGTGTTTTTTGGTTTTAAAAGTACTGATTTAAATACCGTTTAGGAACCGGTACGTTTTTAAAGTATCGAAATGGCACCGGTACCGAATGAAACCCTTTCAATACCCAACCCTAGTCACACTGGATGGTTTTCTTCAGTATCCCGTGTGGAACTCCATCACATCCAGTCCTGGGCGAGATCATTGACCAACCTGGTTTTTCGTAGCCAAAGCAGAACGACCGCAAGTCCCGTTCTCGTGGACTCGCTGTCCTGACAGACTGATTTTATAACCTCCACAAACACAATAATTTAGCATTTCTGAGAAAAATGAACACACGCTGGCTCGATTAAACAGCCACTCTACCCTAAAACTACCAACTCGTCACAGTGAGCCGAGAGCGAGCCGGCAGACTGCAGCGTTGCCAGTTTGGAGATGTTTAAGTAGTTCTAGCTTTAAAGAATCGAACACAATGATTAAAACAAGCATCTCTTACACGAACTCCACACAACAAAGGGCTCAAATGATCATATTTATGAGATTATTTTTCGTGCAGAGTGTTAAATTATCTTACAAATACTTTATTTATCTACATCTGGCAACACTGTACTTCAGCGCCACCTAGCTTATAACTCCCCTTAGTGACATCACAGGTCAAAATATATTTTAAAGTGTTTTTAGAAGCTTTACTGAAAAGTGGCACTTTTGACTAGAAAAATTGTTTTAAAAAAGTATTGTAAATCAAAATACCCTCGATAAACGTTTCAAATTTGGACAGCATTTTATCTGAATGAAAATAAATACTGCAATTTGCTCTTTAATGCTGACAATAAGTCAAATTAAAAAGCTTGAACTACATCAATAGATTTCATGAAAACTTGAGTTTAAAGAATAACTTTAAGACTTTTGTTGTTTATAGGTTCTGCTCGATCTTGGCCTTCCAACAGGGGCAAAGCCTGAATCCACCAGTGTTGATGCTGAGGCCACCAAGAAACCAGCTGATCCTCCAACTGTGACAACTAAGTCAGACGATGTGCGTACCTGAGACCTCTTTGAAGTGGTTTCTCTTATTTAAACTCCCTTAGAGATGATGGTAAATTTAAGTGACTCTCTTAATTTTATTTTTTTTTGCTGTAAACAGGGTGGTCAGGGTCACATCTTAACAAAAAACGGTAAGAATCCTGTGATGGAGCTGAATGAAAAGCGCCGCAGCCTGAAATACGAGGTGACTGTAGAAAAAGGAAACTCCCGTGAAAAGTGCTTCGTCATGGAGGTGAGTCAGCAGTTTACACAGAGGATACAAATCTGAACAGATATTCAAACTTTAGTGATGTGCTCTGATATTAGCTATCTCTGTGTTGATGTCCACATAGTTCTGGTTGTAGACGACAACTTTAATATGTCTGCATCACAGAGAAACGGACATTTTTCCTTCTGGGTACAAACTGAACATGGTAAATAAAAAAAACACCAAATAAAGTCCACTATCAGGTCGAAGCTACAGGCTGACTAGCAGCACTGTCAACTGGAAAACGAGCTTTTCTGATAAGGGTTAAATATTCTACCTTTTTAAGAACAAACCGTCAGTAAAGGGGGAGATGACCACAAAGACCTTATTGATCTGATTGTTGTTGTGATGTAACAGTCATTTAATCACGATGCAGGACATTGTTTCAGACACACTGGAGCTCAATAAAATGCTCTGTTCTGGTCGTTTATATAAAGAGTAAGTGCCTTGCTGTCGACCTTTGACACGTTTTTAGGTTTTTTTGTTTGTGTTGGGTTAATTTCTGTGTTTTTTAAAGCTAAAATATAGCAGCAATGATGCTTACCAGGGACTAAAAATAAAAGCGACCTTTTTTCTTTCCTGTGTTTCAGGTTGAAGTAGACGGGCAGAAGTTTAAAGGGAAGGGCTCTAATAAGAAAGAAGCGAAGGCTTACGCTGCCCTCGCTGCTTTAGAGAAGCTGTTCCCAAATGACGACGGCACTTCAAACATCAACAGAGGTGCTGCTGCAAAGAAGAAGGTCACCTATACTGACATGGTAATTTATTCAGCAGCTGAGCCTCAACATATCCACCTCAAGCTGATTTTCTGAGTACTTTAAACTTTTTTTAAAAATTCCCCATTTGACAGCACATCCCAGGATTTGGCACCATTCGTGGCATTCCATCAGACTCTGGGTCCCGTGGCTGGGGTCCCAACAGAGGGGGCCGAGGCAGGGGCCGAGGGAAACCTTTTCACTCAGGACCCAGCTATAACACTAGTAAGGGATTTTACTCTAGTAGCTTTGTCTTGTGGAATCCTTTAAACATAGGCAAAAAACTCTTCACTCTGTAAAGAAATCAAGTAATTAGCATTTCTTTCTTTTACAAAGCAAACTACAGCTATGAGAGCAGCTCCAGCACAGGCTATCGTAAGTATCTGAATGCTTCTCCAAGACATTTTAGACTGTAGGTTATCGTTAGGGCTGGGCGATATGGAAAAAAAATCCTATCACCATATAATTTTTCATATCGGTCAATAACGATATATATCACAATATAAAACAAATCCCTGTTTTGGTTTATCTTAAATGTTTCCTGGTACTATGAAGTGAAATTTAAAGATGTCTAAATTAGATTAGATTCTAAATACCTCTACATGTCTGAAGTCGAGTTCTCAGTGGGCCCAAAAGTTTAACCCGAACACGAAATGACCCGAAGGACGTGAAGCTCAAACCTCCTGACATCGTCACATTAAACACCGGACCTGATCCGACTCGAACCAGAGTGTTGTTTTTTACTGGAGAGTGAAAAAAGTTCCACACGCAGCACACTATTCAAACTTTAACTCAAACACTTTACCAAAAACCAAACTGAGAACACATAAAATCATTTTCTAATAAGGATGATGAAGTGTCTGCTTTAAAGTCCACTTTTGTTCAGATGACTAGTCAGCTGGGAATCCCAGGAACAACCGAGTCAGCACATTTGCCACAGCCTGTCAATAAATGTGCTCTATTTTAGTTGCCAGTTAAAGTGATAATATGCAACTTTTTCATATGTTTAAATCTTTTCCTTGAGCCAGTCTGTGCTAATATGACCCTTTACAGAGTTAATGAAAAGTCACTTAGCCCCATCTGGTGATTAGATCCGGAATACCACGATTGCAAGATCTCCGTCGCCGTCACGGTACCCAGGAAGTCACGTGTCTCACGAGGGTTAGGCTAACCCAAAGTGGCTAGCTGTTATGCTAGCGCTGGAGTGTTTTTAGCTCATGATTCCTGATTTTTTTCCATCTCTCCCTGCTTGAACACAGCTGATTTCTTTGAAGGAGTAAATAACCGCTCCTGTAGAAAGCTATGAAGGCTGAGGAGACATTTCAACAGGTAGAGTTAGGCGTTTAGAAGCTGAAACAATATTCTAACTTGTGTAATGCAGTGATTTAAAATGGACACCAGAGGGAGCCCAAAACAAGCAAAACTGCATATTATCACTTTAACCACAATAAATACTGATAAAAATGTAGTACTTTTGTAAAGAGCGCTTCTTTATGATGTGTCTTTCAAATCACTCATTTTCCGACCACCAAGGAGGTCACAGTTGCACAAACAATAGCCGTTAGCGTTAGCTGCTACTTTTCTGGACGTGGATCTATTCCAGCCACTGATTGGTCTCACGAAGAGCAACACTTAATACGATTGGCTGTTCATCTGTTTTTTTTTATAGTTATAGGTTTTATCTACCTGTTCATATTGCTCTATTGAGGAAAAGTTATTTCGACATATATATATATTATTGTTTTATCGCCTAGCCCTAGTTATCATGATGCTTCTTGTGTTTGTTTCTTATGTTTAATGATTGACTGGAATAAGTTCCAGCCCTCTAAAACTTTTAAATACCACAAAAACGACTTGTTTTGTTTTAAAGTAGTTGAAAACAAAACAGGTCCGTCCTCGTAATGATTGCACTGAGCATGTGTTGCACGTTTACAGCGTTGCTGCTATGATGCTCCTTCAGGTTTTTCTCCACTTTTTTCAGATATTGACTGTTCCTATCTGGAGTTTGATAGTAAACGTTGAGAGCAGGGAAGAACATCAAGTGAAAACCAGACAAAAATATGTCGTTTGCTTTACTCATTCAGTATTGAATTACATTTTTATCTCAGTGATCAAGTTGTACCAGAGCGTTACCTGATGACCAAATTTCTCAGGTTGTCCATAGATTTTTTTTTCAGTAATTTTTTTTTTTTAATTAAAGGAAACATCCGTCATTTTTTTTCCTCATGTTTTCTTCTATGTGGCCACAAATAACTTTTGCATGTTTCTTTTTTTCATTGATGACTTTAAATCGTGTTCCTGTGTATGGGGCAACACATGTAGAGCAATACATAAAAAGTAACAGCTATTTGACCACATTTAGCTTAAAAAATAATGTAGCATTTACATTTTAAAATCACCTTTTAATTTATAAAATTTCAACCTAAAAGCCTGCAGTCAATTCTAAGTAAATAAATTAAAAAAGATACTCCTCCTCCTGATGGCTGGGCTGTTTACTAATTGTTTTGCCCACTTCTCTAACTATGGGGAATATGGCAATAGACAAAAAAAATCACTTTAGTCAACATGTTTCAAATCAAATCCAAATCTTAAATTAAGTGTGATTTTAAACTAAAATGTAAATTATTTAGATTTGATTTTAAAGAGTTACAGTGGGGCAAAAAAGTATTTGGTCAGCCACCGATTGTGCAAGTTCTCCCACTTAAAATGATGGCAGAGGTCAGTAATTTTCATCATAGGTACACTTCAACTGTGAGAGACAGAATGTGAAAAAAAAATCCATGAATTCACATGGTAGGATTTTTAAAGAATTTATTTGTAAATTAGGGTGGAAAATAAGTATTTGGTCACTTCAAACAAGTAAAATCTCTGGCTCTCACAGACCTGTAACGTCTTCTTTAAGAAGCTTTTCTGTCCTCCACTCGTTACCTGTATTAATGGCACCTGTTTGAACTCATTATCTGTATAAAAGACACCTGTCCACAGCCTCAAACAGTCAGACTCCAAACTCCACTATGGCCAAGACCAAAGAGCTTTCGAAGGACACCAGGAAAAGAATTGTAGACCTGCACCAGACTGGGAAGAGTGAATCTACAATAGGCAAGCAGCTTGGTGTGAAAAAATCAACTGTGGGAGCAATTATCAGAAAATGGAAGACATACAAGACCACTGATAATCTCCCTCGATCTGGGGCTCCACGCAAGATCTCATCCCGTGGGGTCAAAATGATCTTGAGAACGGTGAGCAAAAATCCCAGAACCACACGGGGGGACCTGGTGAATGACCTGCAGAGAGCTGGGACCAAAGTAACCAAGGTCACCATCAGTAACACACTACAACGGCAGGGAATCAAATCCTGCAGTGCCAGACGTGTTCCGCTGCTGAAGCCAGTGCGTGTCCAGGCCCGTCTGAAGTTTGCCAGAGAGCACATGGATGATACAGCAGAGGATTGGGAGAATGTCATGTGGTCAGATGAAACCAAAGTAGAACTTTTTGGTCTAAACTCAACTCGTCGTGTTTGGAGGAAGAAGAATACTGAGTTGCATCCCAAGAACACCATACCTACTGTGAAGCATGGGGGGGAAACATCATGCTTTGGGGCTGTTTTTCTGCTAAGGGGACAGGACGACTGATCCGTGTTAAGGAAAGAATGAATGGGGCCATGTATCGTGAGATTTTGAGCCAAAACCTCCTTCCATCAGTGAGAGCTTTGAAGATGAAACGTGGCTGGGTCTTCCAACATGACAATGATCCCAAACACACTGCCCGGGCAACAAAGGAGTGGCTCCGTAAGAAGCATTTGAAAGTCCTGGAGTGGCCTAGCCAGTCTCCAGACCTCAACCCCATAGAAAATCTGTGGAGGGAGTTGAAAGTCCGTGTTGCTCGGCGACAGCCCCAAAACATCACTGCTCTCGAGAAGATCTGCATGGAGGAATGGGCCAAAATACCAGCTACTGTGTGTGCAAACCTGGTAAAGACCTATAGTAATCGTTTGACCTCTGTTATTGCCAACAAAGGTTATGTTACAAAGTATTGAGTTGAATTTTTGTTATTGACCAAATACTTATTTTCCACCCTAATTTACAAATAAATTCTTTAAAAATCCTACCATGTGAATTCATGGATTTTTTTTTTCACATTCTGTCTCTCACAGTTGAAGTGTACCTATGATGAAAATTACTGACCTCTGCCATCATTTTAAGTGGGAGAACTTGCACAATCGGTGGCTGACCAAATACTTTTTTGCCCCACTGTATTTGTAGCTGCTGTAATATTAGAGTTTAACTGTCCTCTTTGTGGGACATGTGGAGTTCTTTGGTCTTCAGGGGTCCATTTGACCCCCGTAGACAGCACAGCGGTTAAACATTCCACAAAATATAGTCATGTCTTGAGTAGATGCGTTGGGAAAAGTGACCAAACATTTCACACCTCATTTTAACAGTTGTAGGGAGCTAATGGGACAAAACGTAGCTGGTGTTTTATTAAATCTTTCACAATCACCATAGTCAGACTGTGAGTCTCTTGCACGAAAACACGAGTTCATTTTACCGAGGGTTGACTTTAATCTTAATTGTGTGTTTCAGATAAACTGTACGGTAACAATGCTGCTCAAGGAAAAAGCGCGGTTATGAGTGGATCAGAGAGCAGCACAGGATACGGCACGTTTTACCCCGAGAGCTCCTCCACCTACTCCTCCCCTCCTGTGTTGAGCTCCAGCAGCACGAAGGCGGAAAGCTACCATTCGATGCCTCCTCCTGTTGATCAGCAGAGCCCGTATAGCTACGGATACGGAGACGAGAAGAAGAAGATGCTGACCCAAAGCCACGGTCAGGGAGACAACTACAACATGTACAGCACCGCGTATCCCAGTTCTGTCACAGGAGGACATTCGTACAATAGTTACGGTAAGAGTAAGCGTGTTTATGTCTGTTTAGAGCCGAGGCGCTGTTAGACAGGTTAAATGAAATGTGCTTGTCTTTTTGCTCAGGCTGGGGGGACCAGTCGTCCTGGGGGAATCAACAGGAGTTCGGCGCGTATCAGGGCTTCGAAGGACAAAACCAGGGCTCGTATTCCGGATACAATAACAACAACAACCCTACTTTCTGATCCTGTTACTGCTTTCTTTTTACCAAGTTTTCTTTATTGATAAGGATCCTAAAAACCACTTATGTAAAAAAATTTTAAAAAAAGAAAGAAAATCCCTGTTTTTTGTGAATTTTGAATTTTGTCGTTTTGATTTATGGCTCATGTTTTTAGTTTGACGTCAGATAAAAGAAAATTGTTAGCAAAGTTCTTTTGTTAATTTTTTAAAGCATCTGTATCAGTTTATAAACAGAATATGATTCTGGTTCGAAGCTGCTTGTAGTTTTGAACTAAAAGTTTATTGTTGTCATTAAAAATACGTTAAGAACATTAAATTACTCGTGTGTTGAGTGAACTGTGTGACCAGATAAATTCTTCTTGAAAGAAGAAACTCTCGGCTGAGGTCAGAGACGTGTGGTTATGAACTGAAAGCTCTGAGTATTTGATCTGTTCTTAAAAACACTGAAAATATCTCACATCAGGACTTCCTGGTTTTCTTCATTCACAAGCACATATGACCAGCTGTGGGTAACAGATGAGAGGACGTCTAGTGAGGAAACAAAAACAGTGGAAAAAAATTAATCACTTTTCTAAAAAACACAGATCTGATTGGATCCTGCAAATTACTCTAAAAGGATCAAAGTGCACAAAGGTTATCGACCAGATGTGTTTTAAGGCTCGTCACGTGACCAGTGGTGCTCTTTAGGCACTCAAATCATTCAAACATCTAAAAATGTGTGAAAACGTTTTGTTTGCTCAACTCTAAGAAAATGAGGTGTTTAAAATGAAATGTGACTCATTTTAAAGGCACACCATGTCACTTTTCCCCATTTTTAAATCATTTCCTGCATAATATGCCTTTAAATATTTTTCTTGTAATTTTGTGCCACAAGGCATTTTATTAGCCAAATTTAGATTCTTTTCAGACGTCTTCACAATGTACAAGTCGAGTTTTGATGGTTGTGTTTGGGTATAAAAGCTGAACCAATACAAGGCGGTATTTTGACGACTCATCAGAATAATAAAAACAGAAGCTTGAAGAGAAATAGGAAAAGAGTGTTTAATGTGGAAGTGATAAAAGTGGAGTCTAGACACCGGCTATAATAACTGATGTTGCTCACATGTGGCACCCGTGACCTCGTAGTGCTGCACTGAGTCAGGGTGTGAACAATGATCATGCCTCTGCAGCGTGGCCTCCGGCTGCTCCTCCTGAAGCCTCTCCTCCTGCGGCGCTGATAAAAGACGGGAGGTAGAGCCCGGTGTGAGAACAGAGGCATCCAGAGCTCATCTCTCCAGTTTTCAGACGTAAGTGTTTTGTCTATTTAACCTTCAAACATACGGGCTGCTTTTGATTTATCATAGAAACCAACTTGTTTCCATTCATAATATCAGCTGAGGGTAATCAGGGTTGTCTCTTAATTATACATTTTCATTTAAAAGTTATAAATAGACATTAAACAGTGACCTCTGACCCTTCCAGTCACATTGATTCTCTGGAGCTGGGATGAACCAGTTTCAGGCTGCACCAATCAGAGCTCTCCCCCAGTCATAAAAAAACCGATGAGGCTGTTGAGTGCTATCAGTAAAGAAACCGGAAGCCCAGCGGTGGCTGCTGAGCTGTGGTTTAACTTGTCCTTCCACATTCTGCCTTCGCTCATGCAGACGATGACTTCTCGGGTTTTGCTGCACTTCTTGTTTTGTTTGATTTGTGTTCAAGTCAGCTGATCACTGAGAATCTGTTATCCGTCTGTTTAAAGATGGCTCTGATGCTTTTATCCGTTTTAACTGCTGCCGTGACTGTGACCCACTGCTTCCCTGCTGTCTTTCAAGACCTGGAAGACAATGGCCGTGAGTATCGCTTTACACCGACTCGTGAGAGTTCTCACTGAGACTCAGCCCCCCCGTGACCTGAGTCTTTGTTTTGTACCTCATCAGGAAACAGAACCTCCATTAGGTTCCTGGCTGTAGGCGACTGGGGGGGTGTGCCGTACCCACCGTACGTCACTGCTGTGCAGAAGACTACGGCTCAGGAGATGAGTAAAATAGCAGATCAGATGGGGGCTGACTTCATCCTGGCCCTTGGAGATAACTTCTACTACAGAGGTGTGGACAGTGTGGATTCCCCTCGGTTTCAGGTCAGTGAAGCATCTGGTGTGAGACGATAACTCAGAACAGCACTAAAGGGTTCGTTATTTCTCTGAATCGCCCCCATCAGGAGACCTTTGAGACGGTGTACACTGCCAAGGCCCTCAGAGTCCCTTGGTATGTTCTCGCTGGGAATCATGACCACGCAGGAAACGTCAAAGCTCAGATTGAGTACTCTCAGAAGTCTGACAGATGGTAAGCAGCTTATGATGCATTTTTAATAACAAGCAAGCAGTCAACTGAAGATCTGAAACATCTGCTGCTCATCCTTTATCAGGAAGTTTCCCTCTTACTATTACGAGCTGAACTACCATATTCCCAACACGGGGAAGACTCTGACCATCATCATGCTCGACACGGTGTTGCTGTGTGGTAACTCGGATGACTTTGTGGACGAGAAGCCCAGAGGGCCCCTGCTTGCCGAGGAGGCCAATCGTCAGCTTGTCTGGCTGCAGGATCGACTGGCTCGATCCAAATCAGACTTCCTGTTGGTGGCGGGCCACTATCCCGTGTGGTCTGTGTCTGAGCACGGACCCACAGAGTGTTTACTCCAGAGTCTTCACCCCCTGCTGATTAAATACAACGTCACTGCTTACCTCTGCGGCCACGATCACAATCTGCAGGTCAGTTTAGGAGCTGTTTCACTCTGGCTGTATAACACGCGTCCATTTAGCTCATGACTTTTATTTTCCACAGTACCTGGAGGAGTCTGGGGTGGGCTACGTGGTGAGTGGCGCTGGAAACTTCCTGGATCCCGACATCCGTCACTGGAACGACGTCCCTAAAGGCTCTCTGAAGTTTTTCACAGGCCAGGCATCAACGCTCGGAGGCTTTGTTCATGCAGAAGTCACCAAAGACAAGCTGACCCTGACCTTCTTCCAGGCTAAAGGCACTTCTCTGTATCGTACTGTTCTGTCCCAGAGGGAGTTTAAATAGACCGGCTACTGGTGTCTGCTGCAAGCAGGGCTTTTCTCTAGAGCCAAATCAGTTTTTTGCTTTTACCTTTGGCATTACACGTTCAGTGATTTTTTTTTTCATGTTTTAAAGGAAAAAAAACTATTTTACCTGACTTTATTGTGTGCAAAATAAATGTGTTTTGTAATCTTTTGTTGGTTTGATTTAAGGAACTTTATCCAACTCCAGCTTGCGTGATCTTTTCTTATGACCTGCGGCTTGTCCTTCAATCCCTTTTTTCTCTGGAGGCGTTTTAGGATCTGCAGTAAGAACATCTTCAACGTTCATGCACAATGGAACAGCCTGTTCTAGATTTATTATCTCAGCAGAGCGTTTACAACAAAAAACATTGACTACACCCTAAAACAGAACAGGTCTTAAAAGGCTAGTATTATTAGAACAGGTCGAACTAAAACCAGGTAAATAATATCATGTAAGGCTTTCAGTTGATGGGAGATAAGATTCAACCAAACGCAGCAGATGATCCGTGGTTTCATGATCCCCGACTTTATCACAGACTAGTTTCACACAATGGACCAGTGAGAGTAAAGTACATACAATTAAGTTATTTCATAATTATAGCATTTTTTCATAAATAAAATGCTCTGCAGACTAATGTACTTTATAAAAATGTTTTGATTCTACTATATTTTACTTTTATACTCTGGGTCAGGAGGGAGGTCTTGCCCCAGGTGGAGGAGTTTAAGTATCTCGGGGTCTTGTCCATCGGTGAGGGAAGGAGGGAGATCGACAGGCGGATTGGGGCAGCGTCTGCAGTGATGCGGACGCTGAACCGGTCTGTTGTGGTGAAGAGGGAGCTGAGCCGGAAAGCAAGGCTCTCGATTTACCGATCGATCTACCTCCCAGTCCTCACCTGGTCATGAGCTTTGGGTAATGACCGAAAGAACGAGATCGCGGATACAAGCGGCCGAAATGAGTTTCCTTTGCAGGGTGGCCGGGCTCAGCCTTAGGGATAGGGTGAGGAGCTCGGACATCCGGGAGAGACTCGGAGTAGAACCGCTGCTCCTCCACATTTAAACGAGCCAGTTGAGGTGGTTCGGGCACCTGGTCAGGATGCCTCCTGGACGCCTCCCTCAGGAGGTGTTTTGGGCATGTCCTGCCAGCAGGAGGCCCTCGGGTCGACCCAGGACAAGCTGAAGGAAATACATCTGCAGGAGCTGAGGAGCTGGTGGACCTGGCTGGGGAGAGGACGGTCTGGGATGCCCGACTTGGGATGCTGCCCCCGCGACCCGGATAAGTGAGGAAGGCGAGGGTTTTCAGTCTTCCTGGTACCAGTGCCTGTCCTTGTCCTGGTGGTTGGTGTATCCAGTTTACAGTAAAGTTGGATAATGACCTGAAACATGAGTGGAAGTGAAAATAGAGGAACCTTCTGCTGCTTCAGTCTCCTGACTGAGCGCCTGAATACAAAACTACAGAAAAATCCACAAAAAGCAGCAGTTTATTATGTAACTGCTTTGAATTAAAAGCTAAACTTCACACATTTAAAGGCTGTATTTCATATTAGTTTAACATTGATACAGTTAGGTGGATTTTTTTCTTTCTCTCTGATCATGTCAGACGGTTGAATGATGACATTGTTGGCTGCTGCTGAAGGGCGTGAAGGGACAAGACTTCCACAGGCGCAGCTCTTTTATTCGTCACAGAGAACGACCTGGCCTGCCAACAGCAGATTAGCCAGCAGATCGGCAGTCGATGCGTCCACAGCAAACTAAGCCAACCAATGACAACTAGCCTAGGAGGAACGCACAAACCCAGAACAAGCTGTTTTCTGCATAAGTATTTTAACATAAAATCCATTCTTTAATGTATATTTAGTGTTAAAGTTTTATGTTTCTTGTTTTTTTTGTGCTTCTGTGGTCTTAACTAAAGTCCATTATGAGGCCACTTGCTGTAGGTGAGGGGTATCCAGATCCAATTAGGATGAATTTCAGTCTGTTAGTGTAATGCACCATCAGGCTGAGAGCTGGGCTGACTGATCTCAGCCACCACTAAAGGAGATGGCTGAGGTCATCTGAGGATAGCCCTGACTTACGTAAATCCACTGGAGACCTAGGACAACCTCTGGTCTCCTGATGATCAGCTGCATGTGACTCTCCAGCACACCTGAAGTGGCTAAATAGTGAACCTATAGGGTTTATTTATAAGGGTACTTTAGCAGGTTTCATGTAATTAATGCAAATAGTGAATGAAATTCCCACAGCAGAAAGACACTAATAATAAAAAATCTATCAAAAGTGGCTCGAGTGACCTGTTTTACTGACAAGCTAATAGTTTGCTTCTCACTTTCTTTATGCAGCTTTCTGACATGCAGACATGCAATTTCCAGATAACTGAGATTACTTTAACAAAATTCAGCTAAATTGTTGCAAAAGTAACAACTTTAACTAAATTATTAGCAAAAAAATAGAAATAGACTGCTCCTGATAGAACCTGCTGCTATATAAGCTCAGACATTTAGGTCATATAAATAACAACCTGATGTTTTCTTTGCCTTTGCTTTTTATTCCTAAAAGAGAACATGGTGCAACTCAATGCTTTATATATTTAACTTATTTGACTTATTTTCCACAAATATGGGAGGAACTGAAACCCCTGCATAAAAGAAAGTGTCATTTTCTTCTAGTTTATTCCTTTCTTTTTGCCTATATCTACAACGAAAGAGAGAGAGAGAGAGAGAGTGTGTGTGTCTCTGTTTTATCGGAGCTACGTTGTTGTTGTTGTGAGGATTTCACCCTCTGCTTCAGGTCTCTGTTTCTTTCAGCTGATTGTCAGGCATCATTTTGACCAAAGCCTCTCTCTTTACACCAGTCATTCAGTCTGAGTCTGCAGACCCTAACACAACCGTTCCCTGCAGCTGTCCCAGGTGCTCTTTGTTGTTGTTTAGATAAACGTCAGCTGATGCTGACTCACCAGTCAGGTGACCTCAAAACAGCTGAACAAGAAAACGAAGCTGTAAGATTTAACCGAAGCAGCAGAAAAAACAAAAAGATATAAAACAGCAGAAAAACTTTTGTTTTATGTTTCATGCTGGATTTATTTATTTTCATTTTCTCTGTCAGATAATAATATTCCCATTTTGTTTACTGGTTTATAAAGAATCAGATTTTATTTGTGGTTCATAACAAAAAAAATAAATAAAAATCTGAATCTTTTTCTACTTTTGAAGCAACAGTTTGAGTTTAAAGTTTCTGAGAAAGTTTTTCTCACTCAGTGGAGTTTTTCGGTGAACTCGTTCGACCTGATGACTCAGGGGTTTTTGACGTTGATCACATGATCCAGTTGAAACAGGCTGAGCTCGATGGTTCAAACCCTGTCAGTTATCTGTTGTTTGACAACAGTAAAGCTGTGATTAAAACTCCGGTTTGGACCTGCTGGATGTGTGAAGGTTTGACCTCACGATGAAGGAAACGTTTATCTTTACAAACAAGAAATTTCAAATTAAAATATTACAGGATCTCTTCAGAAAAGTTGAAACCTCCAAAATAACAGCATGTTGCCCTTTAATCCTTTGTTTTCATTGTACTTTATTGTAGATTTTGTGCAGTATGAATATAAATAAAAATGTATTAAACTTTTAAAGCCTAAAATAAATAGAATTATAATATTTATAACAACTGTATGTGCAGGTAAATATAGATTTTTGTCATTATTTGTATGAGATTTTAAATTAGCATCAAAAATCAAAGTAACACCTATTTTTGTCAACAGATGAGGGAGGGTACATGTTAAAACTAAACAGTCGTTTTTAACCCTTTAACGTCCACACCAAGAAAAAAGTATGACAATTTTTTGGATGTTTGATATCTATTGGAGACAATAAAGCTTATAATATTATGGAAGGTCATATTAACGTGAAAATAATGAAATTATTATTCCAACATCCAAATATGTTTTAGATCATTATTATAGGGTTTCAGGGCACAATCCAATATGAGCTCCTAAAAACAATAAAAGCTAGTTCAAATATGATTTATCAACGGAGGTGTTGCATCTTCTTTACATGAGCAGCTCCATGTTTTAACTTATAGAATTTATCTGACGCATTAGATAACGTCTAAACCCGTAACCCTCAGTCCCAGGTGATGATTCAGATAACTCCATATTTCCTTCTTTACCTTCTGCCACTAAATGTTCAGATCTGCACAACAGCAATGTTCTGCTTTAAAACAAACAGAACAGCTAATTCTGAAAAGCCTCTGGACTCAGGAGCATCAATAAAATAAAAACCATGCGGGTCAATCCTCGACCTGTTCAGGGTCTCAGGGATCATCTGGACTGGTCCATAGATCAACAGTAACACTGTTGCTTTACATTTTGTGTCATTCACTCTAATCATGTGCAGCTTGCTTGTTTTCCAACAGACTGAAGATCAATAGCTTTTATCTTGTGCATGAGACCTAAAATAGAAGCAAACTTAAACTTGCAGAATCGTGACCCTGAAGGACTGGATTTGATGAGTTTTATAAATAGTGTACAATCCTGGTCCCCCAGGGCCACTACCCTGCATGTTTTAGATGTTTCTCTGTTCCAACAGCTGATTTGAGCCAACGGTTGAATAACAGGCTTCTGCAGACCTTAAAAACACTTTAAGTTAGGCATGTCGAAGCTGAGAAACAACAAAATCATTCAGGATAGTGGCGTCAACAAAGCCACACCCCTTTTCTACCCCCATAGATATCTGTCTGCTCCTATTGGTCAGTAACAGTCATCTTATTAGGCTTTTTCCAGACATTTAATCTGGACCATGCCTCCACAATGCAAGATTAGAAATCAATAAGCATATTTAGTAAAACAAAAAGAGAAAACAACCAACACACTGTGTGTTGTTGAGCCAGGTGCTGATGCTTTTTTCCTTATAAATATAAAAACACTTAACTTTTAAATGAATTTCATGAGGAATTTAACTTAACAGTATGAAGCACTCAGGATATTGTTTAACCAGAATGAATTATTACCATTTAGATCCAAATGCATTCATGTATTTTAGACTTCTGGAGTTATGCCCAGATGATATTTCAGTTATGTTGTCCTAATTTTACATACATTTCTTACATTTCCATAACTCTTTAAATCACAGGACACGTGGGTTGAGGTACGTTTTGAGCTTTTTGTTTCCTTCCTCTATTTATTTATTTTAACCTTCTCTGTGCACCACTGTCACACATTACCTCCAAAAGAAAATGTTACTGCTTTCAAACCAACCTTGGTTTCATATCCATATATCTCAGTTTTCCTTATGCTCTGATTTCCCAACACTTCCAAAAGAAACTGCCATGACTCTCCAGTTGATTTTGATGGCGAGCCAGAGAAACATATTAAGATTCTGAAGTTTATCCTCTCAGGTTTGGCTTCGACGGTCCAATCATCTCATTCTGCAGCTTAAATATAATAAAAGGCTGTTTCACATGCCAAGCTGTTCGCCTAATCTCCTCACCCTAATCTCCATCGCTCATTAACCACAGGCACTGTGGTTTTCACAGACTGGATGAGCAATGTCAGCTCAATGAGAAGCCCCAGAATAATAATAATTATCAATACTTTATCAGTGTGTGTATGGAGGGGAAAATGTGTCATTTAACACGAGTTAGAGAGCTGATAATGTGCTGTGTGTTGTTACAGCATTAATACGAATCAAACATCCACAGATTTTTGCATCTGAGCCAAAATCCTGCTTAAAAATTGACCCTGGTAAATTGGTATTTTGTGTTGTATAACGGGATTTATTTAACTCTGACAAGCAACACAGAGCTCTGGCTGTGTGGCCGGTTTCATTCTATACACAGAATCACATTTCACTTGTTTATCTGAGTGAAAGATAAATCGATATTAATGCTATTTTGTTGTGATATTTATCTGCTAAATTTTTTTAAATACATTTTTATCATATTTTCTATTTCAACAGAAGTTAGGACTAATAATATATGAGGGGCCACCAGAGACAATATTCTAATTACCTCTCATACACACACGTGAAAACCTCTCATACACACACTTGAAAACCTCTCATACACACACGTGACAACCTCTCATACACACACGTGACAACCTCTCATACACACACGTGACAACCTCTCATACACACATGTGAAAACCTCTCATACACACACGTGAAAACCTCTAATACACACACATGAAAACCTCTCATACACACACATGAAAACCTCTCATACACACATGTGAAAACCCCTCATACACACATGTAAAAAACCTCTGATAGACACATGTGAAAACTTCTCATACACACATGTGAAAACCTCTCATACACACACATGAAAACCTCTCATACACACATGTGAAAACCTCTCATACACACATGTGAAAACCTCTCATACACACACATGAAAACCTCTCATATACACACGTGAAAACCTCTCATACACACACATGTGAAAACCTCTCATACACACACGTGAAAACCTCTCATACACACACATGTGAAAACCTCTCATACACACACGTGAAAACCTCTCATACACACATGTGAAAACCTCTCATACACACATGTGAAAACCTCTCATACACACACATGAAAACCTCTCATACACACACATGAAAACCTCTCATACACACATGTGAAAAACCCCATACACACATGTGAAAACCTCTCATACACACATGTGAAAACCTCTCATATACACATGTGAAAACCTCTCATACACACACATGAAAACCTCTCATACACACACGTGAAAACCTCTCATACACACACGTGAAAACCTCTCATACACACATGTGAAAACCTCTTTGTTGTAAGAGGTTTGTCACATGTTTATATGAAAGGTTTTTACCTGTGTGTATGGAATAATGTCCCTGATAGCCCCTCATGCAATCACCTGCTCTTGACGTACCTTCTTTTTTCCCCGATGAATCTTTGAGTCTTTATCACACAGTCATGTTAAAGTGGTCACCCTAACTAAGTGAATTAACTTCATCCTGGTTAAGGCCGATCTTCTTAAGGCCCAGATATATTTTTAGAAACAGAATAGGACTGTGTCAGCACATGTTACCTTCCACTCCATCGTTTACCTTTATTTAATGAAAAAACGACACACATCCCTCCAGCGTGATGCCTTTCCTCTTCATTTCTTGCCTTTTGGTGCTTCTATTCTAACAATACAACGTAGAAACTTTTAAGAGTTGTTCAGCAAAAGCTTTGAGGTGTGACTTTAAGCTGATACAGTGTTAACTGAGGTCAGTGTTCCTGTTAATAGCCAAACATGAGCTAATTATACACGAGGATTAGGTTTAATGTGGGCGATCACAAGCTCTTCAGACTCTACTTCCTTTAAAGTTTGGTATTATAGATCCTACGACCAAATGAAAGTGCAGCTCTGTTGATGTGATAGTTGGGTTTAGCAGGTGAAAGACTGTTGACTATGCCTTGGCACAAATTCACTGGGAAAAAACAACAAATGAAGGCAGTCAAACTGATTATCCCAAGCTCTGCTGGAGCTACAGAACTGAAGTGTTTGCTGTTTGTTTCTTGTGTTGGAGGACAACAAATAAAAGCTCTCCAAAGGAAGTGAATCCACAAATCCGTCCCATTATGTTTCCAGTGAGATGGAGGAGTCAAAAGTGTCTGTTTTCTCTGTCATTTTGATCACGTTTTTCAAATAAACTGATCAGTTGGAGAAAAGATGCTTCATATGTGAAATCAAATGAAGAAACAACAGAAAACTAAAGTTCTGCTGGATCCACTTCTGGCCTCACGTGTCGCTCTCTTTTGGGAGGGGCTGGATGTGAGGAGGGGTGCTCACGCTGAGGGAGGTGGGGAAAAATGAAGGAATGTACGGGATTACAGACATCAGAGGGCTGGCCAGCGGGCTCTCGTTAGGGGGCGTCATGGGGATGATGATGTCATCCTGGTCCCACACATGGAAGGCGTTTGGATGGGAGTGGGTTAGAGCAGGTGGCATGTGAAGGGGGTTGACCCCCTCCACCTGTCCATCTTTTTTCAGGTCATCGTCCATTGGACCCAGCAAACAGTCTAAAGAAGGAGAAATTCAAACATTTATTTTGGGGGTTTCAATCCTTAAAATCATGATATCAGAAAACATATTTTCTTAATCTCTCAAGCTTGTTTTTCCTTTAATAAAAATACCCAGAACACCTGATTTAGTGACTAAGGACTGTCTTTAAGAACAAAACAAACATTTGTCTGCTGTGAAAATACTTTTTAAAACTTCTGTTTCATTAACAAACTATATGAATAAACACCAGCTTCATACACTGAGCACACGCTGAACTTATTCAGCCTGTTCTCTAGGATCTCAAAAACACTTCACGCAACAGAAAAATGTAGTAATATATCAACTTTAGTCGTTTCATAATTAGATAGGAAGGTTGGGGTTATATGTCTGTATCCTATAGACAGCAGTTAGAATGAATTCATTTGAATGAATCAGGAGAAATTGAAGCTAATGGCCAATCAGACCACATGGGTCCAACTCAGACCCTCAGAGCTGACCGGCTGAAGTCCATCCCTCAGTTCAGGACATGTCAGTGCACACACACGTGCAGCAGGTGTGGCGTTTCAGGTCATTATTTACTGAGTACAAAACAGCAGAAATGAAACACAAGTTTAATGATCTTCTACAAACTGTAACATCCAGCTATGTGTTGAATAACTTTAATAAGGTCATCAAACATTAACGATGGATCTCATGTTTTTTGTTCTTTCAACAAAAACATGATTCAAACCAACAGCTGAACTGTGGGGGAGCAGAGTTTTATCTCCTCTCTTTTTATTTTGTCCGTTTATTTGTAGGTTTGAGCTGTTTTAGATGTTTGGAATCTGTTCTGGACTCTGTTATTAATATGAGAACATATAGCTGATTCTCTAAACCAGTATTGTCAACAACTGCAAGTGAATTCTTTACAACTCCACAAAACCCCACTTCAAAAGAAGAAGGGAAGTGGTTATGTGTTGATAAACCCCCCAGATCCTCCATATCAGAAGATATTCACCTAAATATTAGAGACTGGAACGATCACCAGCATCATGACCAGCACAGAGCTACAGCTGAGGTTTGAACTAAAAACCTTCATGCTGTGAGGCACAGTTCTAACCCCATTATCACTTAATTCATAAATACCGTTAACCCACATTACATCACATAAAGTCATCCCTACCATGTAGATGTTAGAGAGCGGACAACACAGAGCTAAAGGCCTGATTAGCTCATGCTCAGGTCAAGAGGAATTATGTCCTACAGCTTATGTGTTGCCTCTAACTGAGCTGAGTACCTGTTATATCCAGCATGAGGTCTTTGATGAGATGACCAACGATAGCGTACGCCACAGCAACCACAACCAGAGCGGCCATGAGAAGGTACAGCACTGATTTGGGTAACTGGATGAGATCCCTGGGTGGAGGCTTGTACTGTTTATAAAGTGGCTCCACATTTTGGACCAGATACTGGAACGACTGTCCTGTGGCGTCTGTGTCATTAAAGCTGTCCATATTTCCAGAGCAGGAGCTTCTACTTCCTCCACTGACGAGTAAATACTCCAAAGCATTCAGAGAAAAACAGCTCTCAAATCAAGCTTTCTTCTTCTATAGAGGTCTTTTCCTAGAATACAGAAGGTAGCAGTGATTATTCAACTTAAAAGTTTCAATAATTCTGGAAATGAATAATTTCACCTACCTGTCCAAGGCCAGATCTTATTTTGCATTTTCAAGAGCAAATACATTTGGATTCTTGCTTCACCGATATGCATGTTTAGACATTTTTTCTCCAATCAGAATCTTTTTCTCGTCAGAGCAGCTTTCTAGAATCTGAAGAGGCATCATGGCATTTCCGACAGTCCACAGTGCTGTTTCCTCTGCCCTGACATAATCCAGACTGAGGCAGTGGCAGAGTGACAGAGGGAGAGGAAGGGAGGGATTACATCAACTCACCACAGAGATCAATCACCACCTCATCCCAACCCTATCCCGGCCCTCAGAACAGAACATTTAATCCACAGCAGTCTTGTGAGTGCTGGCTTGATTTTAATGCTAACATGTCAAACTCACAAACTACAAATTATGGCTTGTTTTAGTTGATTTAGAATTTTAAAATAAAAAAAACGAATTTAATAAATGTAGTTAATCAATATCTTATTGTTGCTTATAACACCTTATCAAATATTAAATGTATTATATTAATTGAAAATTTAAAATCCAATGAATGCATTTGTTAAGGTTAAAATATTATTCAGTAGATATATTTAAAAGTACCTCATCTAGAGTTGATCATTAGGATTAGGATAACAGCAGGGGTCACAATTTTTCATGGATGTTGTGGTGCTGCTAGCTAGGTGAGACTATCTTCATATTTTAACAAAATACATACAAAATACATATACATAAATTACTAATCAAATACAATGTGAATAGTACATTCAGTCTGATGAAATTATGTAGAATCAGCGGGGTTTTAACTTTATTTGTTGACAAAGTAAAGGAGTTTAGCCTCTGCTAACAAGACGTTAGCATGTAGCAAGTTAGCTGCATGTAACTTTAAACAGCAACATTTTTAATGGATTTTTTTCTTTAACTATTTTTAGCCGCAGATTTTTTTAAACAACGTAATTGTATACGTAAAAATGTCTATGTTGTGTAGTTTTACATATAAAGTCAAACTAAAGGGATTACTGAAGAAAGTAACTTGTTAGCTTAAGCTATTTGTTGATAGCTAAAAGCTAAGTCACAAATGCATGTTAGTATTTTAGATAAATGCCACTTTCTTTACGTACTTTATTAAAGTTGCGTGTTTACATTTTAATATTAATGTTAAGGTTGAATTGTGACCTGAATTGAAAGCTCAGAGAGAGCATTTTATTATTTATCAGATCACTGGAACAACATTGCTATTTAATCTGAATCAGTCTGGGCTACTTCAAGTTTTTTATTAGCAAACAAAAGTCATCGGCGCAGGTCACTGTACAAAATTACATGTAATCAAAAATAAAAGTTAAAGTCACATAAATGTAATAATTACTCATTCTGTATTTCATTTACATTTATTTTATATACATAAAACCAAACATAGGAACAAGTGCAGGGTAAAGGATAAAAATACACAAACAAACTAAAGAAGTATCATTATAGAAAAGAAGAAAAGGCATTATGGAAATAGTACTTTTTGTACTTTACAAAAAGTTTATTTAGTGCAATTTGTCAATAAATATTTTTCCGGCTGTAATAAAACTTTTAAATGTATTTTTCAGTTTAACACAGATCCAGTCCTGCAGGCCAAAATGGACTTTTACTTTGAGGAGCTACCATCCACGTCCCAGTCCACTCCTAATAAAGAACATGAAGAATCAGTGATGGTAATATGTTATTTTAAAATGAAAACAATAAAATAACAAAGACATTCTTAACTTTCCCAGGGAGAAAACTTTCTCCAGCTCAACCGGGACAAAACTGAGGTTTTAGTCATCGGTCCTGAGACTCAGAGAGAGAAACTTGTACCAAAACTACAATCACTGTCTCTGAATCCTTCTGTACAAGTGAAGAACCTGGGCGTGATTTTTGACTCTGAGCTGACTTTTATCCCTCTCATTAAAAACATTACTAAGATAGGTTTTTATCACCTAAAGAACATCGCCAGAGTCCGCCCCATTCTCTCTGGGGCCAACACAGAGACACTGATGCTTTTATCACCAGTAGAATGGACTACTGTAATGCCCTGCTTTCTGGTCTTCCCAAAAAGAGTATCTCAGGTCTACAACTCTTACAAAATTCAGCGGCACGTGTCCTGACGAAGACCAGGAGGCGGGAGCACATTATGCCCATCCTGAAGTCTTTGCATTGGTTACCTGTGTGTTTTAGGATCCAGTTTAAGGTTCTTTTAATGGTTTTTAAGTGTCTTATTGGTCTTGGGCCTTCTTATCTCTCAGAACTGCTTTTACCGTATGAACCTCTGCAGTCTCTGCGCTCCGCCGTCTTCTTGTCATCCCTAAAGTTAGAACACATACTCACGGCGAGGCGTCCTTTTATTATTATGGCCCTCACCTCTGGAACAGGCTGCCGGAGAACCTCAGGGCTGCAGAGAACGTTCATGTGTTTAAAGGCTCAAGACCCACCTTTTTAAGCTAGCTTTTAACTGAGTATTATTTATTATAGTCTGTTTAAATGCTTTTAGTTCACCTTTTTACTTTTTATTTATTTAACCTGTTTAACTGTTTTTAGTGTAATTTTAACTTACTGTGTTTAATTACTTTTAGTCTGTTTAACTGCTTTTAGTCTAACCTTTAGCTGATTTTAGTCTAATAGATGTTAGGTGTTTAGTTAGTTTTATCACTGTTTTATTGTTTATTCTTATATTTATCTTATGTTATTTTATATTTTAACTTGTTATTTTAATCTTCCTTCCAGTGTTTCCTCTGAGGGAGCCCTCTGCCTCGGGAGCGGTGGTCGGCTTTGGCTGCCTGGTTCTCCAGGTGGTTCCAGGTGGAGGTGGGGTCTCAGCCCTGCCTCCTCTGGTTCTCCAGGTGGTTCCAGGTGGAGGTGGGGTCTCAGCCCTGCCTCCTCTGGTTCTCCAGGTGGTTCCAGGAGGAGGTGGGGTCTCAGCCCTGCCTCCTCTGGTCGCCCCGTGTCGGTGCGTTGGCTGCTGCTGTTGACCTGCTGCTGCCGGTGCAGAGGGCTCCTCTGATGGCGTTTCCTTAGAACCTGCTCATCTGTACTCAGCCCAATGTCCTTTGTGTGTATGTGTGCGTGTGTGTGTGTGTGTGTGCGTGTGTGTGTGTGTGTGTGCGTATGTGTGCTTTTTATGGGGGAGGGATGGGAATGTGGTTTATGTGGGGTCATTTTAACTTGTGAAGCACCTTGAGTTACAGTTTTTTCCTGTATGAAAGGCACTTTATAAATAAAGATTATTATTATCATTATTATAACTGTGTGTGCAAAGTTGTTCGTTTGTAGAAAGAAAACAGTTTTGTGAATGTGAACTTATTATTCAAAGAGGTTGCTGAGCTCATAGGTTAATTTTAATCACCGTATTAATGTCAATGTGAATGAACAGTCAAATCATCAAGTAATAGAAGCTGTTTTTAAAACAAAAAGTTTATTTTATTACTGTCACAAGGTTTTAAAATTGAAACAAATTTGATCTACAAAATTATATGCCAAGTACATTTTCTGTGTCGTTCTCTTATTGGTGATGAGGAAAGAGTTTTTCTTACTTTCTTTTTGTTTGTTTGGTCACATTTTGCAGTCAGAGGATTCAAGCTTTGATTCATCAAGAGAGAAGACCTCAGGCGGGAGCATGACGGGGATCCAAGAGCAGCACGACCCCTACAGGGACACCTGTAAATTCCTGTCCAAAAAAGAGTAAGTGTGTTGTTCTGAGACATCAGATGAAGGTTACCTACTAGTCTTCAGTTTTAATTAAACATATTACAGCATAAGCATAAATGACATCAGCAGAAGAGCACAGGAAATGGTGGAAAAAATTAACCTCAGCCGCACAAGTGACCAAAAAGTGATGGACAGCTTTCAGGAGAAGTTACAGGAGAAGGTAAAAGTGTGTTTTATATGTGGCCTAAATGTTTACTCGTATGAAGACAACACGGGTTCTGATCCGGTTATGGTGATTATTTCCCTCTCTCAGGTAGCAGAGTTGTGCCAGCAGATGAAGGAGCATGTGTACACAGTCTATGAGAGGAACAGTGATGAGATGCAGATGAAGCTACAGGAGATTTCTGAGGTTCTGGATAGCTGCACTAAGCTGAACCATGAGCTCCTGGAGGCCGTTCAGGCCCTGGCGTGTCTCAGAGAGGGTCTGACTGCAACTCAAGTGTTGAACGACGCATGAAAAAAATCTATTATCTGACACAAGAGTTCAAATGTTCTAAATGAGATGACTTACTCGTCTTGTTCCTGTTGATTAATGCTTATTAATCCTAATGTTGGTGCAGTTTGTTGTTCTAAGTCTTTGTTCTCTCTCTAAGACTAAACACTTGATCCTGCGTTTGGTTTCAGGCTAACAGTGTATACTCAGTTTGAAAGAAATGTTCTGTTTCAGCAGAAGTTAATAAAAATTCATCAGATAAGTCATTTTCTCGCAGAATTCTTTAGATTATTTTGGATTTTTATGGTATTTTTACTACATCTCTAACACACAATCCTCAACATTACATTAATGTTAAGGACAGCAGATTGCTCGTTGTTGTTTTTGACTCTACAGTAGCTTTACCTGCCCCATACGGTTTGTTTAAAGCGGTTTCCATTTGTCATGTATAAATAATTACAGATTAAAGATCATATTTGATCTGATGCTGTGTAAAGTTGACCTTTAGAGTTTACTATAACCTCACATGGTAATATGTAAACATGTAATCAAATATTTGTTGCTTATCCCACCAAGTACAGCTCCTAATCTGAGGCTACCACACATTTTAGATGCCATAATTGTTGTCAAGATTATAAATCCCAGTGACTGATCAGGAATGTCATTCCTTCTGTAAAAATGAATAATCCGTTCTCACATTAGGAGTCCTCTGCTGTGAATCCTGGTTATTTTCTCTAGCTCTTATGTAATGAATTGGCCAAAAGGTGAACCAGTCCAGTCTGCATTTGTCTGTGCAGTGCTGGCCTCTAGTGGTGTACTTTTGTAACTGCACACCCCAGATCTTCTTGTTTGGTTCTTTTTGCTTCAGCTGTGTATGATAACTTTCATCTCCCCTCTCAGGTGTTCAGTAAGTGGTACACACCTGCAGCTCCATGTCCTCCCAGCATGTCTCCGTTTAGTCTGGTGACCAGATCAGCCACAGCATTACTCGTCAGCATGGGGAACATCTCTGGTGCTGCTCAGGTACGATGAGGATATTAGCATCGGAGCACTGTTTTTATCTTGTTCAATAACTCACCTAGAAGTCCCACATGACTGGAGGCCATCTTTTTTCCTGTATCTGCTAGTTCCTGGCCAGTGGCAGAGCAAACTGGATTCCAAATAGATAGTTCATAAAACACTTTCACTTTATTGTAGGGCAGTGGGACCAGAACTCTCAAACTACTTCCTCAACTCTACAGGAGATGGTGGGCGCTATTCAGATCAACAATCAGACGTTTACAAATGACACATTTATACCAAGACCTGACATGTGAGGCAACAAACCCTCACTGAGAAGTTCAAACTCATCCTTTAGGATCTTATCGGTGTCAAACATCCTCATGGAGAACTAGAGGTGAACCCCTTCTCCCCACATCAACATGACGCCCCACACTCTGTCGTCTTCACATTGAGCTCATCAATCCAGGGGAAGAATGAGAGCCAAAGACAGGCTACAAGTATTTAGTAAATGTAAACATGTCAGGTAGATGAACTTTAGATTCTGTAAACATCAGATTCAGTGTAGGAGCTTCACTGTAGCAGCAGATACACTAAATTATTGTGCAGATTTCTAGTGTATCCTTAACATTTACAGAGCAAAGTAACATACAGATTTCAAAGTTGTGCAGGTTTGATTGACATTTTTGTGGTCATAAATGTTTTCTAGTGTCCCTGGTAGTTCTGGTACCAGTACCTGATTTGTCCCACTTTAAGTTGAAGAGGTTTGATTAAATTCCCCATAAGAGATTCCAGATCTTCATGTCAGGTTTTGGCTCCACTGATAGATTTATCACTAGATGTTGTTCTTGGTCTGTGTCCTGATTTCTGTCTGTTTGGTTAAAGTTGTAGTTTTCTTTGCTCTTTGGTGAGTCACTCTCTGTTTGGTTTAGTCAGGTGTCTGTGTCTTTAGTCTTTTCCTGTGTTTTTGGTTAGTTTATTAGTCCTCTGGTGTTTGATTTACTTGTGTTTAGTCTTTCTTGTTCATAGTTTAGTCTTCTGTGTTTTTGGTCTAGTCTGTTCCCAGTCAGTTCCTGTGTTTTCTGTTTGTACATATTGATCAGGCTGCATGGTGGCGCAGTTGGTTAGCACTGTTGCCTCGCAGCAAGGAGGTCGTGGGTTCGCGTCCCGGCTCTGCGGCCTCTCTGCGTGGAGTTTGCATGTTCTCCCCGTGCGTGCGTGGGTTTCCTCCGGGTGCTCCGGTTTCCTCCCACAGTCCAAAGACATGACTGTCAGGCTAATTGGGCTAGTAAATTGTCCTTAGGTGTGAGTGGGTGTGTGGTTGTTTGTCTCGTTCGTCTCTGTGTGGCCCTGCGATGGACTGGCAACCTGTCCAGGGTGTCCCCCGCCTCTCGCCCCTTGACTGCTGGAGATAGGCACCAGCTGCCCCGCGACCCTCTGTGGAGGATTAAGCGGCTACAGAAAATGGATGGATGGATGGACGTATTGATCATGTCCTGCCCTGTGTCTTGTTAGGTTTGGTTCCTGTCTAGTTCACGTTGTGGTTCTAGTCTGGTCTTTGTCCATAGTCCAGTCTTGTTGCCTTGTGTTTTCCTCCACCCCTCCCTCACCTGTTGATTGTCATTGCTCGCACCTGTCTCGTGTACTCACCTGCTCCTTGTTCCCCTGATGACTCCCTTCAGTATTTAAACCCTCTGTTTACCATGTCCTGTTCTTCATCTGCCCTGCGTCATTATTAGAGTCTTAGTTCCAGTTTAGTTTTTTTAGTCCTGTTAACTTTATTCCCTGCTTCATTTTTTTAAAATAAATAATTTTTGGATTTTTACCTTCTGTCTCCTGCCTCCACCATTACAGTGCTACTTGGATTGCTGCCATGATTTTTCTCTGTCACCAAATCAGCCAATAAATCCCCTCCTGACCTGCAGAACAATTAAGTTCACATCTTCTCTACCTAATAGCAAATAGAAATTGCTGCTGTTTATTTCCATACTAATTTTGTCTTGTTAATATAATCTAATAACCTTTTTGTTTTTAGGGTGAAAACCTGAAGAAGTCAAGTTAAAGGCTGGATAGTAAAAGTAAAAACAGAATGTGTGTATTTAGTTTTTGCTTTGACTTCCTGGCTGTTGGTTCTTTAGTTTACGGGATGTGCTCTTGTAGTTTTGTCTTTAGAAACCTGATTACATTTCATACTTTTAAATTATTCATTGCCTTCCTGGCAAAGCTGCACATGACACTTTGGTGGCTGTCGGTTTCAGCGAATTGAGTTATGTAGATACATGATAGTGGCTTCCACATTTTTATCTTGCCAAGCACTATTTCATCTCTGCTGGAAGGTCATCGAGTTTATTTTAGGCCACAGAGTTTTGTCAGTTCTTATGTGAGCTAGATGAGGCGACAGACAAATTGATCAAGAAATAATCAGGTAACTCAGTCAGGGTATCAGTTTGACCCTTCTCTGACTCAGTGTAAAAGATTGTCTTTTATTTCCTGTTTGAAGAAAACTTTTATAACCTATCTGATTAGATTTGTTTAAGTGCTAGAACATGATCTGATGTTTTATAAACTATTACTATAAAATGGGGCAGAAGTTGCAGAGGTAACAACTCTCCAGCTGTGAAGTCCCAGGGCTGGACCAGATCCGTGGAGTCTTAGGGCTGAGGATGTAGGACATGCAGGACTTTGTTGACACGTCTCTGAAACATTGCGTGGTCATCGGGAGCAGTTCCTGTTGATTGACAGACCAAGGTGATGGTCCTCATTTTTAAGAAAGGGGACCAGAGGGCGTGTTGGAAATATGGGGATCACACTCCTCAGCCTCCCTAAAGGTCTACTCCAGGGTACTGGAGAGGAAGGTCCAGTCGTTAGCTGAATCTGAGGAGCAATGAGGTTTTCATCCTGGAACCATGGACCAGCTCATTGCTAGGGTGATGGAGGGGGCGTGGGAGTTTGCCCAACCAACCCACATGTGTTTTGTGGCTTTGGAGAAGCCTTATGATCATGTCTCCAGGGGCACCCTGTGGGGGACACTCCAGGTGTATGGGGTGGAGGACCACCCTTTTGTTAAGGGCCATTCAGTCCCTGTACCAGAGGAGCATTAGTCTGGTCCATGCAGTAGGTCTGACCTGTTAGCAGGGCTGCCCTTTGTCACTGGTTCTGTTCTTGACCTTTATGGACAGGATTTTTAGGCGCAGTCAGTCGTGGTGTGGTCTTCTTTCTGCAGATGATGTGGTCCTCCTAGCTTCATAAAGCTCTGACCTTCAGCTCTTGCTGGGAAGGTTCACAGTTGAGTGTGAAGCGGCTGGGATGAGGATCAGCACCTCCAAATCTGAGACCACGGTTCTTAACCAGAAAAGTGTGACTTGTCTACTCCAGGTTGGGGTAGAAGTCCTACCTCAAGTGGAGTTTATATATCTTGGGGTCTTATTCACGAATGAGGGAAGGAGGAAGCTGGTGATCGACAGGTGGATTGGAGCAGCATCTGCAGGGATGCGGACGCTGAACCATTCTGTTGTGGTAAAGAAGGAGCTGAGCCAGAAAGCAAGGCTCTTGATTTACTGGTTGATCTACATTCCAATCCTCACCTATGGTCATGAGCTTTGGGCAACGAATACAAGCGGCAAGAGTTTCCTCTGCAGGGCGGCCAGGCTCAGCCTTAGGGTGAGGAGCTCAGACATCTGAGAGAGCCCTATAGTAGAACCACTTCTCTTCCACATTGAGAGGCGTAAGCTGAGGTGATGCGTCCCGGTGGAGGTGCTTCTTGCGTGCCCTTACAGGACTCTGGGTCGACACAGGACACGCTGGTGGGATTATATCTTTTGCCTGGCAGGCCTTCATGGGAACACCTGGGGTCCCACGGGAGGAGCTGGTGAAGGAGACTGGGGAGAGTACGGTCTGAGACTCCCTACTCAGGATTCTGCCTTCACGACCTGGATATGAATACGTGAAAGAATGCGATGTGAGGATTACTATAACATTCTCTAAAATGTAAAGGTTAAATCTGGAATTCGTTGTTTTTTAACTGTGAATCCGTATAGTACATTGGGGGTAAAAATGATGTGACTATTTATGCTTCTTTAAAAAAATGTTATTTATTATAAAATGTGGACAGTATTTGTCGTGCATTTGGTAAAACTCAGACAAAATAACTTTTTAAACCTGAAAACCATCTGAATATCATCTTTGTGTGAAATTAAACCAAAATAAGGATTTTGGCAAAGTGAAATGACCTGAATCTGAACTCAATTAAACCTGAGTTTAATGAGTAAATCATGCGATTTCTACAAATATCTGAACTTTTGGGTTTTGTTGAGGTAAAGCGTCTTTCAGACAAAAAGTAGTGTTTACAGTGTTTTACAGTAGTATTAAAACATTTACAATTAAACAGAAATAAACTTAGAAATACCTCTTGTTTAGTTGTAGTTAATTGGTCTCCTAGTATCCAGTCAAATCACACTTATTTTCACACCCTTCGCACTCCGTTGCGGTAAGGTGGGCTTGCTTCCATTCTAGCCCTCTGATTGGCTGAGGAAGCTGCCATTCGCCAGGTCTCGCTCTCTGATTGGCTGTTCCTGCTCTCCGTTAGGCTGGAATGCGCTGTGAGCCTCTCTCTGTTTTGGGATGGTCTCTCGGCTCGGTAGCTAGCACTCGGTCTGTTATTGATGTTTTTTTCTTCGACATTTCCATGGTAACTGCTGTCTGAGGTCTGATCAGCAGCGAGGAGCCGAGCGAAACGTGAGAATGGAGCTGGAGGAGAAAAACCCAGACTCTAAATACGGTAAGAAAAGCTTTTCATCTACTTTCTCCTCGATCTGTGATTTTTTCCCCCTCGAACGGGAGAAGAAATGGAAACAATGACTGCAATGGATGGATGGGTGTGGACCTCATGGAGGTCGGGAGGCTTCCTCCTCCTCCTCATCCTCAGCAGCAGTCCGGGGTTTTTCCTGAGAAGCTGCTTTTAATGTCATGTTTTTTAATTAAACACAATAAATTATAGTTTAATTTCGTGTACTACCAATTGAATGACACCACAACTCAAATAGATGTTTTGGTTTATGATTGTTAAAATAAGTGCTTTTGTAAGCTATTATAACGAGATGTGTCAGAATGAGGCTGTATTTTGTAGTTTGAAGGATATTCAGAGCAGCAAAAACAACAAATATGCCTGAACTGATTATTTGTGCTCCCCTGGGTTTGGAAACCATTTGGTGTAGATCAGCATATGGTGGCTTCGCCCCCAGATGCACACAGCTTCTCACAAACACATGGACTAAACAGATGTTTATCACTTTTCTAAAATGAATTCTCCCAACGATCACATAGAAATGAGATCATGACTCATAGCTGGGTATTATTCATGCCACACACATTTTTTTCCCTCCAGCAGCTCCAAGTTCAGCAGCCTGGCCTGGCCTTCATGTGTTTGAGCTGTTGCTCGTAGTCTGTCGAGTCATGAAGTTTTAATAACCAGTCTTGTTGAAGTCCTCCAAGTCAGCGTTGATACATGAGAAGCCAGAGAGCGAGCCACAAACCTGGAGCTGGTATTCCACTGGGAGAACATGGACTTATCCTGCCTGAATTCCACAATGAAATGTTGAGTTTGCATCAAGAAAACTGATAAGATTTTGTTGGCGTCAGTAGGATTTATGATTCTGCTTATCAGCCACTTCCCATAATTATTTCTGACAATTTTTAGTGAAATTTGGGCTGGAAAATGGCCCACCCATGTGTTTATTGTCAGCACAGCTGATGTGAGTCTAAAAGTGGCTCTGAAATAGATTTTTAAAAGGTGTCACATGTTAGCATCTTGTAAATGTCAAACATGTCAAAGTAAGTGATGAAATAGGAGGCATGCGGTTGGAAAACGTGATTCTCAGATGGATTCCCAGTCCAGTCCCTAAACGCTCCCAGTGTGGAGCATTTCCTGTCAACACCTTTTCTTGACTTCTCTCCTCCACAAAGTCTAAAGGACAACAACACTGGCCCTGTCCACTGGAGATAAAGCTGTATGTGATGCGGTTCACCTTTATTCCTCAGGTTTATCAGCGGGGTTTTGTCTGTGATAAGCCTCCCTCTGTCTAAGCTGGTGTTTATGCATGCAGGCAGGCAGCAGCCTGCTCTGCCTGGACTCTGTTCAGCCTTGTCTGATCAGCCCACACAGCAGACACCAGTCAAGACGCTTCCAGTCAATATTAGGCCAGCAAACACCCGCTTATTGCCACGCACTTCATTTCTACACACACTCTGCTGCTGAATGTTTAAATGGTCTCTGACTTTATAAGGAAAGGTGAAAAAGTGTTTGTTAGATCCAAGCAGTGATTACGAAAAGGGAGACTTCGATGAAGCTACTGAAGGAGTTTTTTCATTTTATCTTTAAAAAAAGTAGGTCAGTGACCTCAATAGTGACTGTAAGTAGAGTGTTTATCACATTCTTAAAGTGGTGTTTTAGTAGAACAGCTTCTGTGAGTCTCATTTGTTGATGAAAAATGTTTTGTCATAAAAAGAGAGATGATTTGTGAGGAGTAAGAGCAAAGAAGAGGTGTGTATTCTCCTCAGACCTACACTCCATGCACATACGCACACGTGCACAACCACAGTAGCCACTAAGCCATTAAGTTAGCAGGAAAAGGTTCATTTGATAACCCCTCTGAGCCCATTAGTGAATCACATCAGCCATGACATCATCACACCCTTCTACACACACACACACACACACACACACACACACACACACACACACACACACACACACACACACACACACACACACACACACACACACACACACACACACACACACACACACACACACACACACACAGGACAGCGCTTGTTCAGTAAAATATGTCCAGACTTTAAAAAACCCCACCAAAGACAGCTAAAGTTTTAATCCACTGATGTAATAAAGCCACCAGGCTGCTTCAACAGTAATATAGATTTCCTCAGGACATTATCATATTTATTTCATCAAGTGAATGTAAGATATTGATGTTTGTACAGCAGCAGAGGAAAACGTCGTTTGAATTCTTTTCAGCTGCAATCAGGCGTTTTTAACGACAAATGGCCGCCTGTTAGTTCTCTTTTCACAATCACAGATGGACCTACAAATAAAGGCGAGTGTAAAATAGCATTCAGTGCTTATCCTCTACATGAAAGAGGAAATGTTTGCACCCAAAGCAACATCAGGAGGAAACGTAGGAGCAAGCGGAACGAACGATGTGTTGTATAAATCGTTTTAATGGATGGTTTCTTACTGCAGCTGAAACATGTATGACCTCAGCAGGCTGTGCTGTTATTTCATTGTTCACTTTAAAATTCTCTACTTTAGTTTTCTCTGCTAAAATCGATGCAGTGATAGTGAAAATGTAGAACTGAATTAAATTCAAAGTATATCACCTCAGTTATGTTTATCCAGAGGAAAAGAGACACGATCGGGTTTTAGACCAATCAGGTTCTAAATGGCTGCTTCTTTATTTATTTACTGTGACTCATCAGGGGTCTCCAGATACTTCTGTAGCTCAAAGTGAGGCCAAAATGTTGTGTTTACAGGCATTGCCACGGAAACCAGAGTCTGTGTAGTAGGGAGGCGGGGCTTCTACTACAATCATACAATCATGGTGTTTTTTAGCATCAAATAAACAATTACAGCTAAACATGTAAGAAAATATATATATACAGCAGCAAGGTAAGAACTATGTGAATCAACAAAATCATTTAGAAAAACAACCTGAGGCATGTTTTAATTTTAATCATGACACTGTCCCATTTGTTTACATGGAAGCGACTTAAAATGTATTCTGCCACTAGGGGGCGCATCAGTTCCCATGGCGTCTGTTTCTTTTACTAAACAGAGCTGTGGCTCCGATTGGCTGCACTGTTTACTGTTAGATGATCATAAGTACAGTTGTTATGGTTTTTAGACTTAGTCATACAGTTAACCTTTAAATCCAGAACGCTCCTTCAGGATTCTATTTGCACCATTTTGTTTATTTATATAAAAAAGATTTAATCCAGAATAAAAAAATAAACTTTGAAAAACACCCAAACAGAATTCACATGTCAACACAAACATTAAAAGGAGCAGAAAGAAGAAATGATCTTTTTTTTCTCCCCTTTTTACAAAATATCCAATGACATAAATCCTTTATTGGATGATGTGATTTTTTTTTATAGCTTGGTCACAGACACCACCCTAATTTACATGTTCATAATTACCTAATATCCTTGATTTAATACACATTTTAAATATATTAATAAGTGACTTTGACATTTTATGATCGTTTTCTGACGTTTTTAGATGCGAAATTCACTTTATGTAACTAGAAAAAAACGAATTCCTGCACTGAAAAAGAAAACAGGGGTCTAACTTTAAAAAAATGAAGTTATCAGTGACAAGTAATTAAATTCTTTCAAAGTTAATTTATTAAGTTTGTTCAAAGTAAACTTAAAACGATGATCTTGGATAAACCTAATTTAATTACTTGTGACCGATTACTTTAATTTTTTAAAGTTAGACCCCTGTTTTCTTTTTTCCGTGTGTTTACGTAACCTGATGAATCAGCTCCATATGGGCCTGATATTATATGTGTTGAAACATGATGGTATTTAAACATATTGTTTGTTTCTTTTATGTTAAATTCAGATTAGAACTACAGTATAGTTTAAACATTTTGATTTGTTTAACCAACAGAAAACCAGACCAGCTTTATATAAACCTGCTTTTTGTAGCATGGTTTTCCCTTTCTGACTCAAACATTCATGAACACTCTGACTAGGGCTGCGCGATATGACCTCAAATCAATATCACGATTTATTGAGGAGTTAACCTCGATAACGATTAATGGACGATATATGCTCAAAAACTGTAGCAGCATAATTTATCCATACACTAAAATTTCCTGCAAACACAAAGTATAGGAGTATAGGAGGAGGAGTCACGTGACTAGCGTGTGACACGGACTAGTTGAGTCGTGTCACAGCTTCTTAAAGAGACACGGACATCTGGAACCTACTTGCTTCTTTTCATTTTTTAAAATATCAAACATACGATTATGGACAAAATGACATCGATTAGAGTTATAAAATTCAATATTTGATTATTTTCGATGAATCGTGCAGCCCTAACTCTGACTAATTTATTTCTAATGCAAGAATATATACAAACAGACCTGCTGTATTTTGATTATTCCACTCTTTGTATAATAAGCCGACCTATACATTTACTGTATGACACAAATAAACAGGTAGCTGACTGTTCTGTGTCAGGAACCCAGTAGAGTCCATTTCAAAACATGATGATTTGTGTGGAAAGACGTGTTTGGAAGTGTGACAGACTAAATCAATAGTTTAGTCTGTCTGTCGGTCACATGTCATGAACATGTAGGAAGGCCTTATCTCAGATGTAGAGTTTACTGAGCACAATGCATCAGAACCCAGTCATTGTCTTTATCAACACGTGAAAACATCTGGAGAAGTCTTTGTCTTTTTGTTCGGAGAGAAGGAATTTAGCCGTGGGACGCAGTCAGGGTTCTGTTTGAAGTCACCGTGGAAACACTGAGACAAAGATGCTGCATAGAAACGTCCAAATATCACAGGGTTTGTGTTGTTGTTCTTCAAATCTTCAAACCTGTGTCACTTTGGTGGCATACTGTGTTGAATTAAAGACTACTTTCACACCATGACACCAACCACTGTGTAAAACGTTCATTCTCAATCATCCAGCGTCTGAAGACTTCAGGACTTTTTCTAATACCACCTTAAATACAGCATCAGTTTCAGTCTGTGTCTATGAGGTTTGAGAAATGACGAAGATTAGCGAGGTAGGAAGTGACTGTGAAGGAAGGAGGAAGAGAGAAATTTGACCGACTGGGTAAAGAAAGGAGGCTCAGCCAGACGGATAGAAACACAACTATATGACCAACCCACAACAGAAACCACAGCATGTCGAAGTATAAAGGTTTGTGTTTGTTGTTGGTGTGATTAAAGGCTAAGCTGTTTGCACTAACTATGATAAATAATCTGCTCTGGTCACATTTTCCATTCGCTCTAAGTGAAATGTTTCAGCTGTCGGTGTTGTGTTGGCAGGAAACATTTGGGTATCCTGTGTGTGTGTGCGTGTGTGTGTTTGTAATCCGTTACACCAGATCACTGGGCCTGCCTCACACTGCTCATGTGGAGCACTAAAAAGTGATATAATGTTGCTCAGCTGTTGTGACGCCGGGTGTGGCTGAGTGTTACAGTAATGAGGCAGGATGTCAGGAGGTTATCTGACTAGTTTACATTTGAAGCACAACGTCTGATTTCCTGTGAGAACAGATCTGCTCCCTGCGTTTTGGCACATTGAGCAACGTCATCGTGGTCAGCGTGGGCTCCTTAGTTGACGTCTCCTCTGTCATATCTGAGGTGTTTCCATGGCGGCCGATGGCGAGGTCCAGTCGGTGCTCCCTCCGACGCCGGGGAGCCATTTTGTGGGTTGCTAAGCGTGACAGTGAGGCTGAGGAATCCTTTTGTTGTGCAGAAGTCTGTTAATGCACAGACTAGCTATTATTCACCCTTCTACGTGCACACGTTTATCTTTGTGCATGTGTTGAATGGAGTGGTGATTTAAATGCATATTCTGGACTGTACGCTGTTAAAGTTGAATCCTTTTAAAGAATTTGAGCTGATTTTAAAAAATGTGCAAATTCTCTGCACAAAAACAACAAATTCTTTTGAAATTTGTGTCATTAAAAGATAAATCCAACAGGTTTATGGTTTACTGTCAGTTTAGATTGATCATATTCAGCCACGCAACATGCAGTTTTTTAACACCTTTATGTAAATCCCTGTCAGTTTGCTGCTTCGCTTGAATTTAGTTTTTTTTGTTGGTGACTCAATCAGGAAGTGTTAAGAGACCAAGAAGGGTCTCGGTTTATCCTGGTTGTTGTGTTGAAGCACCAGGCCAGACTGATGCTGTCTGAACGACGCTCTGAGAAGGCTCTGCTGTGGGAGAAATCCTTATTTTTAGCTCTTCGGATTCAATAAATATAGTTCCCTCCAGGCACACAGGAGCATTCCTTTCTTCAGAGTTATTTTAATGCTTTTATACCTGACTGCAGCCGGTTAAACTAGTGGAAAATAACCTGCATGGTTTTTAAGATATCAGTATATATATGTATCAACATGTTAATGGAGCATTTGTTCATAAAATGGCCTTTTTTTAATGTCAGATATTTAGAAATAAATATATGGTGCTTATTCATTTAGTAGCATATCTTAGTGCACTGAAAGCATCCAAACGCAAAAATGATATTTTATGATTAGTGCATTAATAACCAATAACTATAAGGGAAGTTTTATTATAGTCCTTCAGCCAAAACAGTTTTTAATGACAGGTTTTATTAAAATCACTCTGATCATGTTATTGGTGACTTCTTACCAGCGGTTAGGCCATGTTTTATAATGAAGAAAGCCTTTGAGGCTCATTCATCTGATTTGTTCTTCTCCTTTAGGAGAGTCCAGGAAGTTTGATCCAAACTTTAAAGGACCAACCCAGAACAGGTAAAACGTCTGCTTTTTGTACACTTTAAACCCTGCAGACAGTAAAACCTCCTCTCCTCTCTCTCCTCTCAGGAGCTGCACAGACATCCTTTGCTGTATTCTCTTCATCGTCGCCTTGTTGGGATATTTTGCCGTTGGTATTCTCGGTAAGACTGAATCTTCATCACTAGCGTATGGACTTTCTTTGTGACGTTATTTATTTATAATAACATTAAGTAAACAAGCATCTTAAAGGGTTACGTATGAGGTGTCATCTGGTCAAACAAACCTCTGGAATACTTTATGGAGAAGTAGGAGATGTCCTCGTCCAGTGGAGGCAACACAAACCATCAACCCTCAAGTCCAAATAACATTTCAGAACAACTTGAATCACTTATTTTTCAGATAAAGAGCTGGAGTAGAATAGAAATGGTCTTATTGTCCCTCAGAGGGCAAAGCCAGGTGCACCAGCAGCAACAGGCATATCAAAGCATACAGATTCACACAAAGCTAAAAATATATAAAAATAGAAAATAAGATTAAGGGCAAAGCATAATAATAAAACACTGTACAGTCATTAAAACTAGAATACCCAGATTCCATATAGGATTATTGTCATAGGAACAAATGTAGCATGTGCAAATATATACGTATGAGCTGCAGTTGTTAGCACTGTTGCCTCGCAGCAAGGAGGTCGTGGGTTCGCGTCCCGATCCCTCTGCGTGGAGTTTGCATGTTCTCCTGCATGCGTGGCTTCTCCCCAGGTACTCCGGCTTTCTCCCTCAGGCCAAAGACATGCAGGTTAGGTTGTTTGGTGACTCTAAATTGTCCCTAGGTGTGAGTGTGTGTGAATCGTCTCTATGTGGCCCTGTGATGGACTGGGACCTGTCCAGGGTGTCCCCCGCCTCTCACCCCTTGACCACTGGAGTTAGGCACCAGCTCCCCGCAACCCTCTGTGGAGGATGAAGCGGTACAGAAGATGGATGGATGGGTGCAAATGTACTCGTGCATAAAAAGAAAAAAGAGTGAGCTGTATATACTGTAACCTCTCTGCTTTAGCCAGTTCCTCCAGGAAGTTGCGGGAACTTTTTGTGATTGTTGCGATCTAAAATGACTGATTTTGCAGCACATTTTTCTAAAAGTTATGGTCAAAGTTGCAATTTTTTTCAATAATTTTTTAAATTTCTTTAAGGTTTTATTTAGTTTATATGCACACAGTTAACCTCTTTATACACACACACACACACACACACACACACACACACACACACACACACACACACACTGTATGCGCTTTCATGATAAAATAAAGACTACAAGATGATGTAATCTCCATGACAACACAGCTGACAGCCTGTCTCAGCGTCACTCAGACGTTACAGCGTGAGCGACTCGCTTTACTTTCACTTTCAGAAATTCACCTCAAATGTTTACTGGTTCAGCAGAACGAGTTTAGAAAAGACAAGCGGTTCCTCGTGTCCACTGAATACAAACGTCACGTTGTTAATCCGTGTTTAAAAAATAAACAACGTTCAAAGGAATTCACGTTAACGCTGACGGTCCGATTTATTTAAAATATTTTTCACAGAATAGCAAAACCACCGACTCAGCTCACAGTTTAGGACACAGACCAGTTCTTTTTAAATCTAGTTTCTCACATTGTCCAAATACGGACATTAAACAGAACTCACCTCGTCTCTTTTATCACTCCTATCAGACCCCAGCCCCCGTCTGCTCCTCTTTTCAGCTAATCTCCTCCATGTTTTGCGGTCAAAAAGTTTTTGTCAAGCGACGATTTTCATGTATAATCCACCACGACGTGTGTTTGGTTCAGAACAGCTTTCCACCACTCTGGTGTAATACTTTAGGAAATTGATTTGCTCGTATTTTAGCTGTAATATCTGATGGAAACCGACCGGAGTTTAGCGGCTCTGAGCTCAAAAACCGGAAGCAAACACAGCTGGAGGCAACGGGATTGGTCAAAACGTATCCGAGTGGCTCTGATTGGTCAAAGAAGATGACGAAATCCGACAAAAACAAAGATGATTGGTCAAATTTGCGGAAAAGTTGCGGTGATTGGTGAAAATTGCAAGGCCGCAACAAAGTTGCGGCAAATGGTTGAATTTGCGTTAATAGTTGCGATCGCAACATCGCAACTTCCTGGAGGGTCTGTTTAGCACATCAGCTCATTCTAACCCTTCATGTTCTAGTATCATACCACTGCCCTCTAATGTCCTGATAGGTCAAACTTAAGAATGGAGACTTTCCAGGTCTCATATTTTTTCTTGTGTCTGCAGCCTGGTCTCAGGGTGACCCCAAAAAGGTGATCTACCCCACAGACAGCAGGGGTCAGTTCTGTGGGCAGGCTGGAACCCCTCTGGAGTAAGTCGCCTGAAAATGAGAATCTTTTGCATCAAGAGGATCTTGTTTGTGTTTCAGATCATGATCTGTATGGACACATTGTCATATGACGTGTTTAGGTTTGTATTTATGATGCTCACTGTTCCTTTGTCCTGCCACAGAAACAAACCTCTTCTGTTTTACTTCAACATCCTGAAATGCGCCAGTCCCCTGGTGCTGCTGGAGTTCCAGTGTCCCACCACACAGGTCAGCACATCCACTCTGACCAATCGTCTCACCTCCACTTCAACTAAAACCCAAGGTTTCCTGACTGTTTGCTGTGTTTTTGTACAGTTATGTGTGGAGAAGTGTCCTGACAGGTACCTCACTTTAATAAAAGCCAAGTTAGGTAGAAAAGAAGACCATGAATACTACTCAAGATACTGCAAGGATGGAGTGAACTTCACCAGACTGGTACGTTTTAAACAAGCTGAAGAGCTGAATTTATAGTACAGAGGCGTTAATAACGTCTGATTGGCATCCCTCAGAGTCCTCCTGAGATCCTGAGGGACGGCCTGTGTCCTTCCATGTTGCTGCCCAGTAAAGCTTGTAAGTCTATTTTCTACTCACTCATTTTTTCCTGTAAGTTCTGGGATCTGTTGGTTTTGATGTGAGTTAAAAGCCAATAAAAGTCGTCCCTCTGCAGTCACACGGCGCTGCCTCCCCGCCCTGGGGAGGATGAAAGGGGGGGTGGTCGTTGTGGGCAATGAGACCACGTTTGTTGATGACAACAACAACAGAGTCAATGCCACCGAACTGCTGGACGCATCAAAGTGAGTCCTTCTTACCGCACGAGAACATTCACTCGAAAAAACGACAACGTGATTATTTCACATAATTATTATTATCCTCTAAATCTCCTTAACCACATAAAACTAGTCTGGCTTTGTTTTTATTTAACAAGAGCTGATCGAAAGCCATTGTCATCATTTAATAACGGAGAGCTTGGTGGTCTTATATGATATATGTGACTAACAATGGTTGAATATTTGTTTTAACCCTTTAACACCATTTCTATCATCTATTAAATGTATTTCTACATTTCTATGAGCTCCATGTTTTAACAAGATTTGTATTTTCCTCAAAAAGCTCCTGTATATAATCTTATTCAGGTTTTCTGCCCTCTGATGGAAGCTTTAGGTACTGCAGTTTGCAAGTGCAAACGTTATTAAGTTTTATTACTGTTGTATTATTACATATTTGCACAAATGTTCCAGTTTTTAAATTGAGTGATTTCTGATTATTATTTCATGTTCTGCGCCATATCCTTGCGCCGTTCAGCGGAGGCTTACAGCTGTTCTTTGTCATAAAGTAGTCCCAAGTCTAAAATAGTACCTGTAATTCCTTCTTGTTACTTTTTATTTTCACTTGCAGTCAATATGTTTATTGAGGTCACTAGGCAGAATTAGTATCATTAGTATCACTACTGACCTAACCCTAACCCTATCACTTACAGTGTTTTATGCTAAGCTAATGCTAAAGGAGTACTGCCGGATCAGGAAAACAGCTGGGCTGGTTACTAATTGTTTTTGCCCACTCATCTAACTATGAATATGACAACAGACAAAAAAAAAAAAAAATCACTTTCTGGTGGAATATCCCTTTAAAGACGACGTTGATCATCGTCTGTGTTGGTTCTGCTCTGTTTGTGTTCAGCCCAAAGCGTCTTCATATCCCTGTTTTCTGTCAGGAATTTATAATTAATATCAAGATGATGGATAATTCTCCTAGTGGGTTACTGGGTAACTCCATCATCAGGTTATTTTTATCATGTTAAATGTGTGACACCCTGAAAAAACTGAAATGAGTCACTAAAACACATTTTTCTCTGGGATTGTATTTATGATTTGATTATTTCATTTGACATCACCTTTTTTAAAAACTCCAGATCAATGATTGTTTCTAATCCTAATTTTTCTCTCGTTTAAAGGAAGTCAAATTATGCTTTAGAAGCTCGTCAGGTGGCCATGAGGATCTTTGAGGACTACACTCAGTCTTGGCACTGGATTTTACTGTAAGTCTGCTGTTATGTCATCGATCAAACACTGTGAATATAACGCTGAACGTGGCTTTACCACACATCTTTATTTGATTAGTTTGTTTGATTGTTCAGCCTGTCACAATTTAATGAGCTAAAACGTTGTTTAAAGCTGGTTAAGACTCATTCTGTCCCTTCTGTAGGACTTCATTTGTCTGCTCTGTCCCCTCTCTCAGTGGTCTGGTGATAGCCATGGTCGTCAGCTTGATTTTTATCGTCCTGCTGAGGTTCTTGGCAGGTGTCATGGTCTGGGTCATGATTGTTTTGGTTATTCTCGTCATCGGATACGGTAAGGACGTAGAAAAGTATAGAGATTTGAAATGACTCCTCTTAACGTAGCTAAGTGCTCTGGTTGTTTTCAGGTATTTTCCACTGCTACATGGAGTTCGACAGCCTGAAGGGAGAGCCTGGCTCTGACGTCACCATCCGGGATCTGGGCCTGCAGACAGACTTCTCCGTCTACCTGCAGATCAGACAGACCTGGCTGGCCTTCAGTAAGCACAGCCACATCTTAACATTCACGTGTCCACATTTGCTTCACGTTCACTCCATAACTCTGCTCTTTTCCAGTGATCATCCTGGCTATCGTGGAGTTCATCATCATCCTGCTGCTCATCTTCCTCAGGAAGAGAATCCTGATCGCCATCGCTCTCATCAAAGAGGCCAGCAGGTCGGCCTGAGCTGGTCATTTATTGATTTACCTGACAGTGGAACAAATAGTCACGAATGTGGCAAAATCATTTGATTTGCACAAATGTATGCAGCATTTCATTTGTTTTATTTGGTTTAGTTGTCCAGTTCTCATCATCACAGAGCAGCTTCAGAGTTAAATATTAGCTTCAGAAGTAGCTTAAAAGCTATGTTAGCAGACATATTAAAGGCTAATTCAGCCTGTTTGAACTGTGTTTAAGTGTAAACACTATAAAAAGTTATTCTCACTCTGATGATCTAACTTCCTGAACAGCATGTTGATCATCAGATGGTTAAGACTACATCAGTACAAATAGACCATAATGCATTGCAGGTAATTGATCAGACTTGTTGGACATGCTGATAATCATTTGATCATGTGACTCGTCTCCTCTGAGCTGCAGGATGAGAAATAATAATGAACATTAAAGATGTTAAAGCAGAAAGGATTATTTTCATAGGTCTGAACACAAACAGCTGTTTGGTCCAGGAGTATTTATTTAATAGTTTGTTTTGGATGATATGAATTTATAATTTATTATTAATTTTAGTTCGTTGACGGCTGTTATCAGCTTCGGCCGTCAGTTCATGTTTGTGAAAGTGGATCACTCATAATGAATAATAACGTCAGTGTTAATGATGATGATAATGACATTTTTCTCATCAAAACCAGCAAAAATAATTCAGATTCAGTTGTGTTTTATGAATTCTGTCAGTTTATTTTTGCCTCAGTGAACTGAATACCCAGCATGCATCATTCCGGTGGCGTTTGAAGGATCACACAGGGCTGTCTCCTCCCTCCTACGTAGTGTTTTATATAGTGAACATGATTTTGAACCCTGTCTTTTGGGACTGATTTAGAAGTCAAATATATGCCTGTTTAATTTTTCTGCTTTTACTTTGGATTATTATGATTATTTTTTGTTTAAAATACTAAGTAACGGATCTGAATATCTGAAATAAAATAGATCAACCAACCCAGAACAGACGTATTACCGGATGCAGCTTTTAAAAAAAGCATGTGACACAAAACCAGCGACAGCGTAAAGGTTTATGTGATTTAAGGCGCTGCTGTTTTAAGGTGGCAGCACTGATTGGTCTTGGCTGCTTCAGTAGTTAGCTCATCTCTTCTGTAGGCCGTTCATGGAGTTATCTACAACAGAAACACTCAAAGAAAAGGCAGAATGTCCCTTCAGTGTCACCGTAGGTCTCTGGATGAGTTAACCAGAAGGTTGTTGTTTTTACTGCTTGTTTTACTTTGTTTGTGTCTGTTTAGGATCAAGAAACATCTTCCTTTTTAAAATAACACAAACTGTTGTTTTTCCAGGGCCATTGGTCATGTTATGTCAGCGCTGTTCTACCCTCTGCTGACCTTTGCCCTCCTGGCTGTGGTGATTGCTTATTGGGCCATCACTGCTGTGTATCCTTTCATCAGTTGCCAGCGACAACCTGAATGTGGCACCATCTCATTAGATCACAGGTGTCACATGACTCATGTTTGTGATTTTTACCTCACTTTGAATCCTTGACGGCTCTGAACAGGTTCCTGTCTACGTCTAACGAGCAGATCTACAAAGTCTACAACAACTCTGACTGTCCGTTCTCTCTTGAGACCTGCGACCCCAAGGTTCACCTCAGAAATCCACTTTGACATCAAATGAGCTTTGTTTTACTGGAATATTTGTTAGAAATGGCTTTATTTTGAGATGAGGTTGCTTTTATTTGTAGTTTGTTGGCAGTCGTCACAGCGATCTGCCTCTTCTTCGTTTCTCTGCAGACATTCAACACCTCAAACGCTTCGGCTCACTGTCCAGATGCAGAGTGCCTGTTTGCTTTTTACGGTGGCGAGACCGTCTACCACAAATACCTCATCCTGTTTCAGTTCTACAATGTCTTCCTCTTCTTCTGGTGTGCAAACTTTGTGACGGCCCTGGGCCAGGTTACTCTGTCGGGGGCGTTTGCATCATATTACTGGGCCTTTAAAAAGCCCGATGACATCCCAGCGTACCCCATCTTCTCCTCTCTGGGACGGGCCCTCAGGTTAGACAAGAAGGATTTGAATCTTGTGAATTTCCACCAAGTTGAATTGTTGTATTTTAAATAGTAAATGGTGAAACATGTGGTGAGGTTTTAATGGAAAAAGGTTGATCTCTCCAAATGTGTTCAGGTCAGCAGGTGGCAGCTGGCTGTGAGGTGGAGAAAACGTTTTAATTCTCACGTTCAGCTTCTGTTTTTGGTTTTGTTCTGTTCAGATACCACACAGGCTCTCTGGCTTTCGGCTCTCTGATCCTGTCCTTGGTTCAGGTCATCAGGGTCATTCTGGAGTATCTGGATCACAAGTTGAAAGGTTGGATTGATTGTACTGTTTTAAAACTTTTATTACCAACGTTTTGCCTTTCAGTGTGTTTGTTTGTCTGTCTGTTAAATGGGTGGGTTTTAATGAAACTCTGACTTTGGAGTCAGTCCAATCCAAGATGGCCGCTACAGCTACTCAGCCATAGAAACACAAACATTTATAACTGACCATTGTACAGACGCTGAGCTAAAAATGTGATGAAGTCGAAGATTTGGGCAAAACAGCTATAAGTCCACAGTTTCTCAACATGAGAGTAATAAAAACAGACCAGACTGTTTTATTTACACCCCTCCTATTTGGATTATTCATTATTTTATATCTAGAATAAGACACTTTTGTCCAAAGTTGTCCTATAGTTTTATTATTTTGACAGCTACAGATCGCTCTTGTTTTTTCATTTTCACATCAACCATGCATTATAGATGAGCATTTTAGCCCAATTTTTGAAAAAGCACTGATTCATTTCCAGTGTCTCAAAAACCATTTAATTACTTTTCACTTGAATAATTCTTTGCATGTTAAAATGGTTTAAAAAGATGCTTTAGTTTGTTAAATTATTACAACCCAACAATCTTCTCTGTTCCCAAAAGGTCTGACAAAATGTCCAAAATAAATGAAGGGTAAAATCAAAGATGAGTTTAGCCTCCTATACTCAAGAGATTTGGATTCTAGTACCTCACATTAACACAAACCCAACAGCTTACCCAAATATAAACGTGTTCATAATAAGTTCTCTGCTTCCTCACGTGTGTCTTTCAGGCGCTCAGAACAAGTTTGCTAAGTTCCTGCTGAGCTGCATGAAGTGCTGCTTCTGGTGTCTGGAGAAATGCATCAAGTTCCTGAACAGGAACGCCTACATCATGGTGAGCGTCAGTAACAGGCGGCTGACGGCTGTTCTTTCCAACTGCTTTCATTACTTTGTTGTTGTTGTTGTTTACAGATCGCTATTTACGGAAAGAATTTCTGCACTTCGGCCCGCGATGCCTTCTTCCTCCTCATGAGGAACATCATCAGGTGCTTTAGTGTGATGTTTTAAAGGGTTTGGTGTCGTGGTGTGTTTTTGTTCTCATCACTGTGTCCACTTCGCCTCACCACAGGGTGGCAGTTTTAGATAAAGTGACTGACTTCCTGCTGTTCCTTGGGAAGCTCCTGATTGTTGGCATTGTGGGTAAGAGAATGGTTTATTTATAGATCTAAACTCCAGGGAGAGACCCGTCAGGTTTTCTGGTTTAGACCTATAAATATGCATTTGTTCTCCGTGTAGGTATTTTCTCTTTCTTCTTCTTCTCTGGAAGAATCAAAGCTGTGGAGGACGCTGCGCCTGCCCTCAACTACTACTGGGTTCCAATTCTGGTGAGACTGGTTTCATGTGCACCATGAGACCCAGAGTTTAACGCTCAGTTTTGGACTTTTTGTGATTTTTGCTTTGCAGACGGTGGTCGTTGGAGCCTACCTGATTGCTCATGGCTTCTTCAGCGTGTACGCCATGTGTGTGGATACGCTCTTCCTGTGTTTCTGTGAGTAACTTTTTTTTTTTCTGACCAGACGTGAAGCACTCATCTGACTGTCTAAAACTGAGCTGCTGATTTCTTCTTCCTGCTGAAGTTCTGACTCTTCTTCTCTTTGTCTCATTTGTCCCATTAATTTCACTTTACCTTTATTTTCACACATTCTCTTGCTTTTTCCCATCTTTTTCCATTAACCCAATCAAAAAACGTTGCACACGCTCGTAAAAAAAGGTGAAGACTTGGAAAGGAACGACGGCTCGTCTGAGAAGCCTTACTTCATGTCTCTTGAGCTGCACGAGATCCTCTCTAAAACTAAGAAAGTGGAGGAGGTGTGTGATGGCGCTGAGCAAGCGGACGGCGTGATACAAGAGGATGAAGTAAAGTTGGAGGAGGAAACACCTCTTCAGCAGCAGGACGGCGAGGTCCAGCTGAAACAGGAGACGGTGCTCAAGCAGGACAATGAGGAGAAGCAGCCACTGCAGGCCAAGACGGAGGATGAGGAGCCAAAAGAGGAGAAGGAGGAGGAGCAGAAAGTTAGTGAGGGAGATGAAACTGAGAAGAAGGAAGAACCACATGTAAATGAAGCTGTAGAAAAAGAGGAATCAAAAGCAGAGGAAAAGATAGAGGACGTGTCAGCTGCAGCTGTGGAGGCTGAGAAGGAGAAAACTGATGAAAAGAAAGAAGAAAAAACAGAGTCTAAGGATGAAACTGCTCCAGCTGCACCACAGGAGTAGATGCGGCTCAGTAAACCTCCTAAAGCATAAAGAATGAAAGATGTGTACTTACAGCTTTGTGATCTGGACCTATTAAATGTAAAGCATCAAGCTCAAGTTTCAGACGGCTTTGTGGAGTGAGAGGACCGACGTCCGCCGTGAGATGGTTACATTCAGAGTTAAGTTTGAAGCAGGTCAAAAGCCCAGTGCAGTTTTGTAGCTTGAGGAAAAAAAAAAAAAAAGAACAAACGCTCCTTTGTGTTGGTTTTCAAAGTGTTGGTTTTTTATATTGTGAAGGTCTGTAAACCATAGTGAGTGCTGGATTCGTGCCTGATTACTGTCAGTGTTTGATGTCTTATTCTCGTCACCGGATGCACTACGGAACAAATCAAGAACCATGTTTACAGTCAGAACTAACATGTCAACCATCGATGGTGAATCCCTTTCACTGTTTACAATAATACCAGCTGACGCCAAAACATTTCCAACATATTTGATACACTATGAAAACGGGATCTTTTTTTCATAATGAACTTGTAAATAGCGTCTGTTTATTATTATTATTGTTGGCTTTTTGGCTTCAGTCTTGTTGAGATCCTCACCAAGATGTGACTCCACATATTGTATTGCCACCTACTTGCCTTGTTATTTGGCGTAAGTGCTGTGATTGTGTGGCCATGATGCAGACGCCATGATCTCTGCAGACCCCCCCCCACTCGTTTACAGCCTCCACTTGCCTTGCTTTCTCCCTTTTCCAGATCTTTCTTTCCGTCCAAGTGCTGCATGGTATTGACATGGCCTTCTGAATGCTCGCTACATTTTAAGTGTCTGGATGCTTTTGTACTTCTCTTCTTGTCTGTCACGCTGTGAACGATGTGAGAAGATGTTTTTTTTCCACTGAAGTTACTGATGACATTCCATATTTATTGGATGTAAATCTTGATGAGAAGTGTATTTAATCATTGTAGTTCTGCTATGGGTAAACATGCAACTGTCAGGATGGTTTAGTGAGTTTTCAGATCGAAAAGATTAAAAACTGAAACTTTAAAGGGCACTCCCAACAGTTTTACATGTGTAGGTCAGTTATACTTGTACGATTGTCACTTTTGGCCTGTGACCCTCCTAAAAATGAAGTGTATACATTCTGGACTTTGTGTGGTTGTGATTTGTGAATATTTCAAATTAAGAAATACCTGAAGAAAAATCTTGAGAAAAGTCAGACGAAAATAAACAATTATTTGCAACTAAATGTTATACACTCTTCTTCTTTAATTTAAATAAATCATCATGTTCCAGAAATGACAAATACATACATTTAAGTAAATAAAAATCTCTACATTACAAGCACGTTATTTGGCAAAGTGATTCTCAGACCTTTGTTTGTTCACACCACAGTGGAGGACCTGGAGCGCAACGACGGATCAACTGAGAGGCCTTATTTTATGTCACAGAACCTGCTGACGCTCATGGACAAGACCAACGAAGGACAGAAACCTGTTGACTAAGTCATTATATGTGTGTGTGTGTGTGTGTGTGTGTGAGTGTGTGTGTAAAAGGAATGAAAGGAGAAATAATCAGATTCGTGCCATTTCATATAAAATCTGTACAGTATTTTTGTGTTTTTCCTGTAAAATGACATTTGGTTATTGTTACGATTGTTATCGACAAGCTGCCTAACAACTCTCATCACTGAAGGAATGTGGGTAATTTAAGCAACAGTTTACCAGAACACCCTAAATCTATCAGTATGAAAGCATGTATTAATCAGAGAAAGTGATTAAAGTTTTAATTTACTGGTTTAAATAAATAAAACTGCAGTTTGAAAGTCACCAAAGTTATAAAAAGCCTAATGAGATTAAAAGTGTTTTTTTTTTTTAGTTTTGTATTTGTCTTGATTTATTTTGTAATTATTATAAAACATTTTGTAACATTTTCAGTTTGTTTAACTTTTACATTTCCTTTAATTTTGTTGTAAACTAATAAATATTCGTTTCTATTTCAGTTTGTGAAGAAAAAGAAAGGGCTATGTGTTTTTAAATTTTATTTTAAATGACATTTTTGTGTTTTAAAGATTTTCTTCCAGTTTGTTAATTGTTGTGTTGGATAGTATGGAAAGTTACATTTAAATGATATAGTTTTGTGGAAGAACTGAATAAAAATCGTGAAACTTGTTGCACAGGAAGCTAAAAGGTATGGAATAAAGACATTTGATCAAAACAGTTAATCGTGCATTTTAGATTGATATCAGGTATTAAACTTTTAAATTTAATCCTCAAACGCTTAGTTTTATCCTTTAACCTTATAAAAATAATCATACAGGTTGTTTATCTATGGTTTGCTTTGCCTTTAGCTTGATATTATTTTACACTTCCGGTCGGTGTCGCTTTAAGAAGGGGTCCGACGAGGCTCATATCATTTTTCGCTTTGTGTACATGTTGCTAGGTAACTCCAAGCTAAAGGCTCCAGTTGGGTCGAGCTAACACGAACTTTTGGCACATTTCTGCTGATTGTGTTTACAACAACACAGCACAAAAATGTCATTCGCTGCTGTCAAAAAGAGACTTCCGCCTCACGACCAAATAACAGAACTACAGCGTAAACTCCAACTACTGGGTACGTTTGTTTCATATCTATGATGCGAAACACGTGTGATTTTTGCTACAATTACCTTCGGTTTCCTACTCAAAGTGAACGTCAAAGCTTTACTGTGTCACAATAATACACGCTGTTACTAGGAATACATCTAACATCTAAAAATATTAGAAATTGTTGGAAAAATGCCACAGAGATCTCGCCAGTGTTTTAGACCATCAACAAATAAACATCCGGTCGAAACGCTTACACGGAAAATCAAAAGCTTCTAGGTCACATATCCAAGAGACTTCAAACAATTCCTACTTGTGTTTCTAAACTGGACTAATGAGACAGCAGTTTTTAACATATTTCCTAAAATGTCCAATTTTTAAAATTATTTTTTCATGGACATTTATGGAATTTTCTTTAATATATTCTAAGGTCATGTGACAAAGAGTCTCTAGTTGGTCCCATGAAAGACAAAGAAGAGTTTGAAGACAGCTGGTCCTGATGATGGACCTGTGGAGGTATGGAGTCTGTAGGAGAGGTGGCAGTAGAGTTTTTGACCAGGTAATCTAATAAGCTCATAGAGGCTGAGAGGATGTCAGGTGGTGGATAATTTTTAAGAGAGATGTGCAGAGTTGTGACAACTACAGAGGAATAAAGTTGATGAGCCATACTATGAATTTAAAGGGAAAAAGTGGTTGAAGCTAGATTAATAGCAGGAGTGGACATTTATGGGCAGCAGAAAGAGCCTGACAGATGCAGTATTTGCTTTGAGGATGTTGGTAGAAAAGTACAAAGTCAGTGGGAGCTGCATTGTGTCTTTGTAGATCTAGAGAAAGCAGATGACAAGAACTGAGGGAGGAGTTGTGGAAGTTTGGAGTGGCAGATGAGTATGTTAGAGTGGTGCAGCCAGGACATGTATGAGGGCTGTAGACAGTTGTGAAGTGAGCTGTAGGGGTAAGGAGTTTAATCTGGAGGTGGGACTGAATCAACGATCAGCTCTGAGAACCTTTTTAATTGCTATGGTGATGGACAGGATGACAGATGGGCAGGAATCTCCTGGACTCTGATGTTCACTGATGACACAGTGATCTGTAGTGAGAGTAGGGAGCAGGTGGAGGAACATCTGGAGAGGTGGAGATTTGCCCTGTAAAGGAAAGGAATGAAGATTAGCTGCAGCAAGACAGAATAAATGAGAGGGACCCAAGTAAGGTTACAGGGGTCAGAGGCAGTACTTAGGTTCAACAGCCCAGAGTAATGGAGAGTGTGGAAAAGAGGCGAGACAAGCAGGTTGGAATGGATGGAGGAAGTGGCTTCTGAAAATTATGTTCATTTCTATTCACTCAATATTTGGTTGGGTCTCCTTTTGCATGAATTACTGCGTCAATGCTAGGTGGCATTGTTGGGTCTGGTGTCTCTCATAGAAACGGAACATACTGTTCAGAAGTCTCACATTTCTGTTAAAAATATTATTTTCTTCATTGACTACATGTACCGTAATATTCTAATTTTGATACACTGAATTATAGATTTAATTATTTTATTCACAATTGCAAGTAATAAACACTTGAGATGTTTCCTTCAATGTATAATAAAGCTGTATAATATGTGAGCTCCATTCTCTGGAATGAGTGACAAAACTATTAAACTTTTTCACTATATTCTAAGTTTAGAGATTTACTGAACCTGTGCTTGTTTTTGTTATAAAATGTCCACTAGAGGGTGACAGAACTGCATTTTATGAGAGCTCTCAGTCCACCATCAAGAAGAACCGTGAGTCCATCCTCCAGCTGAGGCAGGAGAACAAGAGCTTATACAGAAAGGTGGCTGATGTTAAGGCTGTAAGTTGAGAGTTATCTCCCTACTATTCACTTTTTCTTTTTTGTTTAATTTTGTTGGCCTAGTTTAACCTCAACCACACACAAATGGATCGTTTTTCTCTTTGTGTTGCTCACTGAACTGTTTTACCTCTCAGGGTGACGAACGCATCATCAGAGAGGCTTTTCGTAAAAGAGGCTTAAAGCACGATGCCTACCACAACATGTCAGGAAAGGTGAGAGGCTGCTGCAGTGTCACAGCAAGTGTTCTCTTGAAAAGTGTGTTTTAGTGTTGTTGTTTTTTATGCTGTGCTGTATTTGCTCATCAGCACTTGAATTATGTTCCCAGGCAGCTCTGACAGCAGTAGACCAAAAGGTGCTGTCCAAAACAAAGCATCTCAATGCGTTGAAACACACGACACAAACCTACCAGCAGCGTCTTGATGAACTGAGGATGGAATATGAAAGATTAAAACGAGAAGCACGAGGTGGAGCAGTGTCCTCAGGAGCTCATAAGAAAGAGGAAGATCCCATGGTAGTTACCTCTCTGACATCTAGTGTTTTCATCAACTCCACTTTAGATATGTCCAAATCAAAGCAGAACGGCCCTGAATTACAACTGGTACTTATAAGAAACATGACTTGTTTGTCCTCAGAAGCTGCATGCGTTGGAGAACCGTCTGGAGAAAACCCAGTTCATGTGCAAGGAGGCTGAAAACATCACAGGTTACTATCAGAAACTCAAACGGCAGTTTCAGGTTGGTACTCCATGCGCTAAACTCAACGTCAGTGTTTTAACTCAGACTCTTCGTTGCATCATTTGTTCTATCAGTCCTTTAATCGTCTGTCTAAACTCAGTTCTTAAATATATTTGAACTTTATGAAATACTTTGCTATCTGAGCTTGTTTACTTTTCATGAACAAACACCAGTGGAATTGGTTCAATATTAATGTCGCTCATTAAATCTATTAGAGGTTAACAGCTCCGACACTTTATTAGAGTGCTGCGTCACTGGTTCGTGGTGTGAACGTCATTTGAGACGTCATCAGTATCACAATCCTCCATGACCTTTTACTTCAGCTGTGCTTGATTTTTAGACACCTTGTTGTTACCTCAGTTACAGCAGGTGGTGTAAATAATACCACCAGAACTCCCTGAGCTGCTTTGACTGCTGCTCCCTCCTCAGCAGATTCTGAGCTCTTTCAAAGACATCTCCTACCATCTTTATGCTAATTAGATTCAACCCAACATCTCCTCAAAGCCCCTTGAGACGTCTAACTACAGTTTGCTCGAGGCTCTATTAAAAACTGGATGCTGGGAACTTCCTACAATTGAATAAAGACAAAACTGGAATCTTCATCTGTGTTTACCAAACCCTCTGTTAGGAATCTTGGTGTAACCTTTACCTCAGCTTTAACTCTGATGCTCATGTCTCTTCTCTGATTCACTTTGTTCAGCTCAGGAATATCCATTATCTCCAGCTCAGAACTGGAAAGCTTTCATCTCTTCTCATCTGGACAACTGCCTCTCATTCTTCACCTGTCTTAACAAAACCTCCTTGGCTCCAGGTGGTTCAGAATGCTTGTGCTAGACTTCTGATGGTCTTCCAGATATATCTACATCACCCCACTACTCTTCCAGCTCCACTGGCTGCCTATAGATCCTACAGTTCACTTCCAGATCCTGGTTCTTTTGTTAGGGCCCTACATGGACAACACACCAGCAGTGAACTTTAACACCCCCAGCAGGTCCCTGAGGTCCAGTGATCAGAGGCTCCTGGTTGTGCAGCGTACCAGGCTAGTCTCTGAGCCCTGAGCATCCTGAGACCTTGGTCTCTGTTAAAAAGCAGCTCAAAACACACCTTTTCAAACGGGTTTTATGTGAACTCTTGTGCATCAGTTACTGACGCTGTTGATTCTTTTCTTGCTTGTAATTCTGTTGTCAGTTCTCTGAGTATTTCTGACTGACTTGTGAAGCACCTTGTGACTTATATCTTGAAAGGCAGTTTATAAATTAACATTATTTATTAATTGGCTTACTTACCTGTCTGATAATTACACTAGAAGAGCAACTGGTGTGTTTGTTCCCAGATCAACCAATGGTGGACTCTTGTACTGAAAATTAAAACAATTTTCAGTATTTAACGGCAGAGGTGTTATTCTTTAATTCCACCAACAGGTGGTTTCTTAATAGAGAACTTTATCATTCTTATAAAAGGTGGTTCTGTGTTATTTTGCAGAAATGGTCCTTTCCTGAGAAAGAGAAAATCAGGGTTTACTCAACATATTAAAGCATTAATAACCTTTAACCTGCAACATCACAGGTAATGTTTTTTGTTTATGACCTGATATAATCTGAAATTATTCTCCTCTTTAACCTGGAGGATTCTGGTCAAAATCTGCAAAAGAAAAACACGTTTGACCTTTCGACCACTAAAGAGGGTTTTACTTCTCTACATCTTTGAATGACCCAATAACAGATTCATGTTAGCCATTTGCTAATCTGCTCACATGGTTTTTCACTCAGCGATAAAACCATCTCCATTTTTATCTATAAAATATTTTGTTCTTTTTGTTTTTTAACCAAATGATGTCACTGGTCTTTAGCCCATTAACCACACCAGGGTTTTTATCCACAACTCCTCTCCTCTCCTTTAGTTCAGGTTATAACTTTGAATTAAGATGCAACTAAGAAATATATTCACCTTTCTCACATAATTGTTTCTGTTCTCACCCCTTTCTTTTTAAATTGTCCACTTTCCCCACTTCAGGACGAGAGTCTGACCTTCCAGGTCCAGTTGGACGGCTTGGAAGCAGAAATCTTGAAGTACAGAGAGGAGCTTCACAACCTGCAGGCCATGAATAATGATGCTCAGCTGTCCAGAGAAGCTGCTAAGGTGATCTGCTTTTTGTCTGCTGTGACTTTGTGACATTTCTGGAGGATGGTCTAAAGGTGATCCAGACCAGACTACTGCACCTTTTCTGTCATCTGACATAATTCGTTTAAGAGGCAAATAACCAAACCACAAGAGCTTGTTGGATTTTTAAAATCATTTCTGAAAATATTTTTGAGTTCTACCTGCCTTCAACAATAACACAACGCATGTTTCATATTTGAGTTTTTTCTACCCTTCTCACCTCACTGTCTTTCCACAGACTGAGTTCCAGCAGCAGGACGAACTTCTGTCTAGAGAGCGTAAGGAGAGGGAGCATATCATAACAAATTACAGGAAGATGGTTGAAGAGTTCAAGGCCGAGGCTGAAAAAACAGAAAAAAAGGTGAGATGGATGCAGAGTCACTCGCTGTGTAAGGAAGGTATGTTAGTGTAGACTCGGGTTGACAAGCTGCTGTCTCTCAGAGCAACTTTTTAAAAAGTGATGTCTGATTATGTTCAAAATCAGCTGTATTTAGGTTCAGCCAATGATAGGATTGAACACTGAAACTGGTTGTGAAAACATGCTGACATGTAGATTTGGCTGCCTGCAGGTTCAGAGAACCATTATGCATCCAGATGAGCTGAGCAGTGAGGCCCAGTGCAGTTCCACCAGGATCACCACTGAGGAGGAGAACGCCATCTCCAATCTGGAGGAGGCCTTCAGGCGCGTCAAGGAGGCCACTGGGGTAACAGAAGTAGAGGTACGTAGCTCTAGTCCCTAATAAAACAGAGATTTCACCACTTCACAGGCAACACTGAAGCTTTTCACGCTGTTGCTGGAATCAAATCTCCTGTAATCTGTATAGGAGATAGTGGAGCGCTTTACCACACAAAAGGAGATGCATCAACATCTAGAGAAGATGAGGAGAGAGAATGAGGAGGCCCTGCAGCAGCTGAAGGAGCAGAGGGAGCTTCTTACTCAGCAGTTTGAGGAGGAGAAATATTCTGGAGATGCTAAGCTGTCCAGGTGAGACTCGCATCATTCCTGCAGCAGCAGTACATTCCCTCTATCAGCAGCAGTGTGCTACCTCTCTTTACTGTTTGTGATTATATTAGTGAGCAACAGATGCTGGAGGAGTGTGAGCACCAACTACAGGCTCATCAGCAACGGAGTGATGCAGCCAAAGAGCGCCTGGACTGGCTCACAAAAACCCTCAGTACTGTCAGAGCTGGAGTTGTGCACCTGGTAGAGAAGCTACAGCACATTGCTCTGGTACAACACACACACACACACACACACACACACACACACACACACACACACACACACACACACACACACACACACACACACCAGTTAATGGTTCAAACTTATCTGTCCCCATTCGTCTTCCAGGGTGAGGAGGATGGCGTTACCGAGCAGCACCCAGATTCAGATGAGTTTGTGCTCGAGCTTTTGACCCAGTTTGAGCTCAAACTACAGCTTTTACAGAAGGAGTTTGAAGGGAAGGATCTGACTGCTATTATGAAGGAGATGGGGGAAGACGAGGTGAGGAAAAGCTTTACGATACATTAGCCAGCAGCTGTTAAAATAGCTTGTGGCTGTCGATAGGATAGAAAGCAGGTTTGTTTTTACAGAGATAAGTTGTGCTGGAGGTGGACTATACTCTGCTGTGATTGGTTATTTAAAGAAAACAACACCTGTAACTCATATCATTGTTGTCCTCTGGATCTGGATCAGAATCAGAAAGGCAGGTGATGAAGCTGCAGATGATGCAGCTCCACAACCACTTCACTGCTTAGACAATTATACAGAATCTGGAGCTAAGAGACAATAGTCTGCTATGGTTTAAGTTTGTAGCTTAAAAAGTTCTGACCAATCACATTAGATCATGTTTTGTTGGTGGACAGGTAAACAAGTTGTTTAAAATAAGAAAAGGTGGAATGAACTAAAGAAAGCATCTGACAGCAACATGTCGTTTTGTGCAATTAAAGCAAGAGAGACGGCTTTGTGTCCATGTGTGGTTTTACAGAAGGCCCAGTAATAATGGGCCTTAAAGAGGCATTGTGATACTTTCAAAGCATATCCTTAGGAAGAGGGCTAGGCTCATCCAGTGATCGTACAGTCAGTGGTTTGTTTGCTTTGTTTCTGGCATTGTGTGCTTAAGGATTATGTGTAATAGGAGAATAAAAGCTGTTTAAAGTTTCACTGTCCTGTACATCAGCTTGATTAGATAACTGAACCTTTTCAGTTTGAGAATATAAAGGACATAGCAGAGAGCATGTTACCCTGACATGGACTACTTTAATCTGATAAACGGTTCCTGAAGTGAATATCTTCACAGGGGATGTAAGTCAGAGCTGATGGTTAAAATCAGTGGAACTAACAAGAGTTTATCTCAACATGAAGCGTGATGAAGATTAATAGATACAAACATGACCTGCTGTTCAAAAATGGTAAAATATAACAAATGATACACAGATCATTTAGAGAAAGTAAAACAGATTAAACAAGTTCTATTGCAGATTTCTATGTAAATCTAATGTTTTTGCCATTTGAAATGTGTTTCTGTCGGATACGACTGATGTTATGGATGCATCCAGGAGCAAAGCCGTTTGCTGCCTTTTCAAAACTCCAATCTCTAAAATTTCACTGCATTTCTACTAATCGCTGTTTATAAACCTTTACATCTCCATCCATGTCCCATTACGAGATTATTTTGGCAGAAATTTGAACTATTTCCTGCCAGTCTTGACCCCCCTGGATGCACTGGAAGTGCTTCATTTTGCTGGTGCAGGCGATATTAATGTAAATGAGCACAGAAGTTAATATAAGTAACCATGTCATGCAAAATTGATTGAGTTGCAGATGTTATATATAATAACATTTGCAAGATCCACAGTGATATTTAGGAGGTTGGAGCTGCTTTATGATGGCAGCAATGCAATAATAATTGGCTGCATCCAGACTAGCCATTAGCTAAAATACCCCTTTAAATATCAACATGCATGGAAAAGGTCACTTTTTAAAAATATAGTTTCATAAATTATTGAAGTTTATTTTTCTTGAGCTTAAAGAAACTTTTTTAATTAAGTGGAGAAAATGTAAACCTTTAACGGGTTGTGACTGTTTGCATGGTGTCATTGTTTGTTGCTGTGAGCAGTTCTACATCAGGATTGAGGAGAATCTGCCTGAATACAACACCCGAGTGAAACTACCTCAGGCCCAAACACTGGACCTCTTCGATGACAGTGAGTGGCAGCCACACACACACACACACACACACACAGTCTAAATTTGTCTTTGTGTCACTGATGATACAGCAGCGAACAAGAGTGATGAAGATGAGGCTGACATCATCTCACGTGAGGTTCTGAAGCGTCAGTCTCAGCTGATCGTTGACTCCAACCTAAAGCTGAAGCCCTGGAAAAGGAAGAAGGGAAAGAACTGGTCCAAAGACAATCTCTAGAGTCAGGAACAGCACCCACCCAGCGTGGGTTGAGTCACTAATGAGTAAAATAAAGATTTTACATAGAGAAATACTTTATTGATACCAAAGGAAAAGTTTTACTTCTAAATTATGAAAGTGTCTCATATTTAACATTTTTGGTTTGATTAATGTAAACAATGTAAAATGCATATTTTAGGCATGTTGGACAGATAGGATGATATCCATGCACTGACCTGTGTGTGAGGTTTGTTCTGCATCACGTGTTGCATCAGCACCCACCGGGACGTCACCTCCTCCTTTTTATCCTCACCCAATCGGCTGCTTCCTGGGAACCATTAAAGTCTGATCAGAAAACCGTTCCTACGTTTTGTTTGATTCCATTCAACAGTCATGTATAGTTTCTGACGTAATCGAGTGTCTTCTCCCTGAAGGATTTTGTCATTGTGCTGCACAGTGAAAATAATTCATTGTTCACGTTATGGGTTTCATCTTACGCATGATGCTTTACAGTCTCCAGTGTACTGAAACACAACACCTGACGCTTTTCAGCCTTTAGTAGTGATTAAAATAAAGCTAAACTACAAAGTTGTACTTTCTCTCCCCTTTTATGAGGTAAAATCTCTCTTTTGGTGGTGAACAAAAGCTTTGATCCACTTATAGAACAGGCAGTGGTGTTTCTTTGTGACTGTGCTTTTTCCAGGGAACAATAGGAACAGCTGTTGTTTAAGGACAACTCCAGCAGAACTCATGTTCTGTTCTTTGTCTAAACTCAATTTTCCTGATCGTTTTTGTTTCATGTTACATTTCTGTTTCTTTTCCTAAACACTGAGTTAGGCTAAGCTGTTAGTTTGACGGTAATTTTATGATTTTATTCAAAGTTCTTTCATAGCTACCTCCAAATTATCTGGTTTTCAATCACACTTTTTAAGAGCTTGTTTGTATGGATGGAAAAAAGATTAGAAAGAGTTTAAAGGACTTGGAAAAATTACTTTTAAAAAATAGAGGGAGAAATGCAAAGTGGAAATATGAGAGAAGGAAATGCATTTAATATATATATTTTTATAATTTTTAAACAAATTGAAAATGTTTAAATTAAAGCATTAAATCACTTTAGGGGAAAAAAGAATAATTTAAAATGAAATGATGAATATGTAAAAATTTTACAGGTAAAAATGAAATATTATCAATTTATGCCACTTTAATTCATTTTGTTGGCTCATTAATTGGTAAAGTGGTAATTTACACTGCAAAAACTGATTTCTAAGAAAGTAAAATAGCCTTGTTGTTAGACATTTTGACTTATTTTTGTCTAAAAAGAAAATATATTCTTACAGCCCTACTTGAAATAGGCCAAATCTTCTTAATTATGGTCAAATTTTCTAGATTTGAGCAAAAAAAAAAAAAAAATCTGCCAATGGGGTAAGCAAAATTTGCATTGCTAGATTCCTTTAAAATAGCAACATTTTCTGCATTTAGAACAATTCACTATTTTTAAGGAATCTAGCCAACCAAATTTTACTTACCCCATTGGCAGATTTTTGCTCAAATCTAGAAAATGTGACCATATTTAAGAAGATTTGGCCTGTTTCAAGTAGGGCTGTAAGAATATATTTTCTTTTTAGACAAAAATAAGTCAGAATGTCTAAAAACAAGGCTATTTCACTTCCTTAGAAATCAGTTTTTGCTGTGTATATATTTATCTTTGATTATGGCAGGATGTGCCCTATTATTTTTTTTCTTCATGTTTTGTTATTTTATGATTGAAAAGTGTTTATTCTAAAAAATAAAATAATGTATAAAATTACTATGGATTTTTTCAGATTACTTGTGAATTAGATCTCTAGTTTATAATTCACATTTAAGATGAAATGATGTCAAAATTTAATTTTACAACAATAAAAAAAATCTGAAAAAGTATAAAAAATATTAATAAAAATTGAAAGTAGTTTTTAGAGAGGAAATCAAACATTTATTCTATATTTCAAAAATAGTTATTTTAGTGACATAAAATTTTTAACCCTTAAGAATATTCATATTAGAATAAAACGTGAATACCTTCAGTGTTTGATCACGAAGCAAAACTTGTCGACCAGCATGACGTAATTGACGTGCGGGTTTGTGATCAGCCAATCAGTGAGGAGGGAACCCTGACCTTCCTGCTGAGGCTCGTTCCTCTGAACTAACCAGCTCAACAGACTGGTTCAGGCTGAAAGCTGCGACTCTCATCCGGATAAAGCACCGACCCAGGTAGGACACAACAACAACTAACAGGATAGTTTGTGTGTTTTTCCCCCAAAACTGAACTGTCCAATCAGCTTCATGGCTCAGGAAGGTAACAACGGGCTCACAGGGTTCGTGCTTAGTTTCACTGAGCTGTGCAGTCAGCTGGAATGATGTGAGTTTGAATTGAAATGGGACATATTTTTACATGTCACAGCCAAACAAGGAGGAGGCAGTTCCCACACAGACACTCACACTCATGCGCAGGGCATCATCCACCCACTGACACACACACACACTCACACACACACTCACACACTCAGAGAACAATCAGTGTTCAGATAAATGCCAGATTGTCTTCCTCCAGCTTCAGTCTGCCTCAGCTCAGCTCAGGAAGTGGATCTCTGCAAACCAAGCCTGATTACAGTTAAGTGGCTGCTTCTTTTGTTTGTTTTTTATACATAATTGTGTGTATTTGTACTATTTTAGCAATATATGTTTTTAAAATGTGTCTGAATTTTACTTATATTAAAACTTTAGATGAAATGTGTGTTAGTTGTGCTGAGTTATTGTTTTATTGATGTTTTATGGTTATCATGTTTTTGGTGATGAACCATGACTGATTTCATGTTATTTATGTATTAAATACACACACACTCTGTTTGGATTTTACACTTATGTGATTTTTAAAAAAATATAGTTTAGTAAAGGTTAGCTAGAACAGCATTCATCCCTCATGATCATTTGTAAGGATTTATATTTTTCATGTGGCAGCTGACCTGATGGTGTCCATGCTCTCCTCCCTGTAGAAGATGAGGCAGCAGGTGTGGGAGAGCTCTCAGGAGTTGTGTGTGGGCTCGTAGCGTGACCGACCCAGAGCTGGAGATGAGGATTGTTCTTCCTCTGTGTGGAGGTGGTGATGAGGAGAAAGCTGGTAGTCACCGCCGTAGCAGGGTGGGCTGGATGAAGAGGCTCCTGTGGATCAGGTCCAGTCAGTGTGCGGGCGTCCACACAGACACGGAGCCCGGCGTGTGGCTGAGGAGCTTCCACTCGTTGGACACTGACGGACAAAACAAGGTGAGATGGTGTCTGAAGGTGTTTCCTGTCTCTCTTTTTTTAATTCTTCTGGTTTCTTTTATACACTTTTTGTTACTTAACTGCTTCTGCAATTTAATTAGCTCTTTCAGGTCATTATAAATCAAAATGAGCTGCTCATTCAGGACTTTCCAGCTATGAATTCTGTTATTAATATATTTGAGATCTTTTTGAGTTATTCAGCTATTTGTAAAAAATTTCAACTTATTTAAATTGATGTAAAATTCTTCAAATCCTTCAGATTTTCAGCTAAACCTTCTGTTAAGTATTTCAGCTGAACCCAGCCCTAAACTTTAAACCTTTACATGACTTTTGCTAGAGTTGGCAAATCAGAGTTCAGCTCTTCAGCAGGTTTCATCCTATTCAGCTATTTTATTCAGCTTCCTGTTCTTAAGCCTTTTTACTTGTGATCTTTTTTGACAGTCACCATGTTTTGGGGTTTTCTTTCTGATTGAATTTCATATCTTCAAAAGAATAGTTGAGTTATTGATATTCCAGCTCAGTTTTAGATTGAGTTCAGTTCAGGTTTCTGCTGTTTTTAACGACTTCATTCAGCACTCAGCATTCAAACTATTTGACAAGAAATGCAAGTTTGTCTAGAAGTGTTACTTTTTCTTTTTCCAGCTGATAGGAGTGACCTTTTAGTGTCACTGACAGGTCAAAAACATCACCTGGATTTATCAGGTTTGTTTTGACAGCTGAGTTTAAGTGACCAGTTTATATAAATCATAACTTTCTTGAGACTCTCCATAAAGTTATGATTTAAAAGCAGGTGATACAGAAGTCTGCAACACAGTCATTTAAAAAAAAAACTTACACTTATTTACAAAACTATATTATTTCCTGTCAGTATCAACACAATCAGCAGGGCACTGCAGGGAATCAAACCCCATGAGAGACCCGTTACCAGTGCCTTTTGCTATCTGCTGTGACCTGAGGAGGTAAAGCTAATACGAGTACATAAACAAATCTAGCACCAGAAGGTCTGTGGGACCTATAGGGTTCATGGGAGACCGTAACAGGGCCGATGCCCCAGACAAAACTGCTTCCAGGATCACAAACACACAAACCCCTCCACCACTTTAAGGTAGAGATTCTGCAGAAGAGATTTAAAAAAACAAGCTTTTGTATTTATTTTTTGTCTTTTCTGTTTTTTATTTTATTTATTAATTATGTTTTGTCTATTTTTTATTTTCTTGCATATTGATGGACGGATGGATGAATAGATGGATGGATGTTTTTTATGTTTTATTTTTTAAATGTTTTTGTATTTATTTTTTTTAATGTCTCTCCAGAAAGACAATGTGAAGATCTTCATTCTCTCCTAAATTCTCCTCTGAAACAAGAATGTTACAGGACATTCTATAAAATAAATCAGAACCAGCCAAAATTGGTATCACAGGTCAGAGCTGCACAAGATTTAGAAATCTGCATCAGCTCTCATGAACCAGACTAGGTGTAATTCACATTTTTGGGGACATTTTTTGCTGAAAATATGTTAATAAATAATAATGTCATTGTCTGCCCACAAGCTTGAATTCAGTGAGATATTAAACAGGCAGAGCTAAAAAAAAATTAAATGTTGTAGAAAAAGTTTAATCATTTTGTCACTTATGTCAGAAAGTGAAACTCTTATTATATTCATCACACACGGTAAAATATGTCAAGCCTTTATTTCTTGTCATTTTGATGATAATAGCTTACAGACAATGGAACCCCTACATTTAGTGCCTCAGAAAATTAGAATAACATCAGATCAACGAAAATATTTTAACCCTCACTCTGTCCTTGCTGTTGGGTCTATGGGGTTTTCTAGTCATTTGGGGTCAATTTGACCCCTACATTCAGGCTTCTGAAAAGTCTGTTAGCTTCTATGGACACAATACTTGGTTGGGCCTCTATTTGCATGATTTACTACATTGATGCTTCAAGGCATGGCGGTGATCAGCCTGTGGCTCTGCTGAGGTGTAATCGATGCCCAGGCTGCCTTCAGGTCATCTGGATTGTGGGATGTGGTGTCTTTCATCCTCCTCTTGAGAATACCCTATAGATTCACTATGGGGTATAAAACAAAAGATGTCAAAGATCCAGATCAACATACGCTACCTGGTCCTTGGTCCATGGGATGTGTGCTACTTGCCTGTGTACAGCAGCAGCTACTCTTTCAGGAGCTGCGTGGGAGGGGCCATGATGTAGGGGTAATGTTCTGTGCAAACTACCAAAGAGTTACTGCAGATGTGCGACTTGCTCGGCACCCCCTGGACCGAGGACCGGGTCCTGGATTTGCTGCGCTGTCTGCACAGAACCAGCTCTGGGTTCGGATCTGGACCGCGGTTCGCCTGTCAGTGACCTCTGCTGTATGGCGTTCAGGTCAGGCCAGTTGCTGTCCAATCAGAGCTCGGTAACACCATAGTCAGTGAAGCAGCTTTTGTTACCTTTGTCAGTGTGGGCAGTTTCCAAATCCTGCTGGTAAATGAAAGCAGCCTCTCCATAAAGCTAAACTTCACATTGGACTTGTGTCATCTGGATACCATACCTCTCCACTCTTCCTCCAGACTCGTTGACTCTGGTTCAGGAGTGGCTTGACAGGAGGAATGCAGCGTTTCAAGCCCCTGTGTGGATTAATCTGTGTGTAGAGGCTCTTGATGCTCTCACTCGAGTCTCAGTCCACTCCTTGTGAAATATTTCAAAATTCTTAAGTGGATTTTGCCTGACAAACCTCTCGAGGATGCGGTTATCCCTGTTGCTGCTGATTAACCTTTTCCTTCCACTTAGCCTTCTATAAATATGCTTGGTTGCAGCACTGTGTGAACAACCAGCTTTTTTTAGTAACGACCATTTGTTGCTTACACACCTTGTTGGGTGTGTCTGACTGTCTTCTGGACGTCTGTCAGGTCATCAGTCTTCCCTGTGATTGTGTGCTGACCCAGATTGATAGGCTCAGGGAACCATTGCAGGTATTTGAAGTTAATTAGTTGAGTCGGATGTGACACCAAGAGTTTGAAATATTTAACTATAATCTTATTTTTTGAGACACTACATTTTTGGTTTTGATTATCAGCCACAATTATCAAAAATGTAAGAAATAAAGGCTTGAAATATGAATCTATATTATAATATATATTGTGAATTTTACTTTCTGAAACTAGTGACAAAAAAAAAACCTATTTGTCAATTTTCAAATTTTTTGAGCTGTACTTGTTGATTTGACAGAGATTCCTTAGTTACGTCAGGGAAACTCTGCCAGCAGCTGTTTCGAGACACTAAGGAGGAATCGCAATGTTAAAGATTCTCCAGGAAGTATTTTCTAAAAGAAAGCCCTTTGACGGGGTGCAATCCTAACACGGTGCGACGTCATTGAGCAGTCATGTTTCCATTTGTCTGCCTGCCACCTCCTCATCCACTCATGCGTCTAATTCCAACTAATCGAGGTCTCTCATGCTGCTGTTCCTTTTTGTTTGGCCTCTGTTAAAATGCTTTGTGGCTTTGGAAAACTCAAGAGACAGAAACTCATTAGAAAAACAAAAAGTTCCTTCTTCCTTTGGACCTAATGAGCTGATGAAAAATGTGTTTTCTGTTTAAGCATGTCAGCGTTTTGCTTTATTGAGATTGTTTTAAAGTAGCTTTGAACCACATTTCACATTATTTCCCTTCTTTGGCAGTTAGTCTTTTTAGATTCAGGACAAACATGCTTTATTTTTTGTTTTAATTTATTTTTGTATCCTAGGCCCCCTAAAGCCAAGAGGCAGGAATATAAACTTGAAGTTATGGGGGGATTGTTTCAACCTAACATTTCTGCTGTTATAAAATCAATGATGAAATGTTTCCACACACAGTAGCTTTCTGAGATATAATTTACAGTCACACATGGACATAAATGTGTCAAAGAAAGACTGTTTAATATTTATTGTTTTACTCTCATAAAGTCATGTTGACTATCAGACTTCCCATTTTCAGTGGGAGGATAAGTGGTCGTATAGAAACACTGAGTTGTTTTCAGTGGAGGAAACATCTCTAACTGGCTGCTTTAATAAACGTGACCTGAAGAAACACTGTGAGGAAACACCACAGAAAATAATTCTGTCCTTTTTTAGCAGAATGTCTCAAAATGTGGAAGTAAAGAATGATAAACTTTCCAAACAGTCAAAGTTTGTCTCCTTTTTGTTTTTTTTAATAATACATTAAAATAACTGAGAGAAGCAGCCTATTGATACGAATACATCTGAATGTTCTACTAAAAATAATATTTAGCTTTTATAACTTATTATATTATTTACAAGTTACCTGGAATTACTATTGCTGTTGTGACAATACAGCAATCCCTCTTCAGTTACATTTCTGATTTAACCCCAAACATCAATTTGTTGCTCGTTTCAGGGATGATTTCACACCATTGGCTCCTAAATAATATAAAGTCAGGCAATGATCAATAAATCTACAGCACCATTTGGTTGCTCGGTTCACCTTCTCTGCATTTAATTTATTATGTATTAAGTGCTAAATGTTTGCTCAAATCTTATTTTAAAATAACTTAATTTTGGTGCTTGTTCCTAAAGCAGATTTTCTAGTAGGTTGCAGTAATTCAAGTGAGTCAAAAGGTGTTTAAGTTTTCTAAGGTTTTTTGATTTTGTAACATCTCAGAGGGAAGCATGCCAATCATTCTTGCTTTCGTGGCTGAAAGCAGACCAGTCATGACGTAACCACTGACCTTTGACCTGTTCAGTGTATGAAATATAATGTATATATCTGTGATGTGTTTCCTCTGTGATTACTATCCTTCTCTTTTTTATGTTTTTGTGTGACCTGCCAAGGGACTGCAGAAGTAAATTAGCATTCGTGCTAATCTGGCATATTTACATCATGTACTGATAATTCAATAGATGCTCATTAATGTGCAATGTCCCTACCAAATAAATGAATGAACTCCTCATTTCCCTGGAAGCTTGCATGAATTATTATTTTTTGTTTAAAATTACGATTGTTCGTATTTTTTCACGTCTTTGTAAATAAAGTAATAAAATAGTTTATTTTTAATTCCCTAAATGATCTATTTTGAATCATCACATATTTCGTAAAAGGAAATAATTTTAAACTTTTGTTTCTTGATTTTCACAGAGTAAAGTACACATATATATATACATAATGAAACATTAATATAGTATAATAATAAATATTAAACAAATTAAACACAAAGTAAATCAAAAAAGAAGCAGCAGTATTATATTTATATATTGTACTTGGGATGAGTAAAAGTGATATTTGTATCACATAATTTTGTTTTGATACTGTGAGCTAATTATGCTAATAATACATTTTTCACTGAGATAATACTAGAGTCCAGCTTGTCTCTAAGTATTTTTAGATCAAACTGTTGGTATTTATAATAAAAACTTTACATAAAGTGAACTAAAGCTGCTAGTAGTTTTATTAAATGAAGATTTATTGTCAACAATTTATTGGCAACAACAACAACAGTCAGACATTTAAAACCTTCAAGAATCACATCCGCTCTCATTTTTTCCCCGAACCTCATTGGTCAGTAGAATTAACCCCGCCCACACCTGCTTTCTGGCCCCGCCCACTACCCTCCTACTTAATGTTTCTCTCTCAGCCACAGTGTCAGACCGTCGCTATGAGGCAGTGCAGTCAGGTTTTGTCGTCGTGACTGAAAAATGGAAACTTTAGCTTTATTTATAGAAAATTGTCGGAGGTAGCAGCAATTTTTCAAGTTACTCATTCACTAAATGAGTAAAACTAACGGGATTTATTCACCTCAAGCTGGTAAAACCATGGGGAAATGGCAGTTATCGATGGTAAGCTAGACTGAGTGACTGACTGCTGTGATTCTGTTTCTGCTTCAGCGGCTCGTATTTCTGTTCACCAGGACTTTCTCTCTGGTTAGACTTTGGGTTGTTTTGTGTTCAGCTCTCTGGTTTCTGTCGTGTGACATTAGCTGCACCTGTTAGTCACACATATGTTCTACAACACTCATACAGACACCGGGAGTTAGTTTACAGCTGGCTGTAAATTAAAAATAATGGATAAATAAATGGATTTAGTTGCTTTTTATTTTGGCAACAAGTCTCAAACTGATAAAATGTTAATTTCAGGGTAAATCTGAAATGTGTAATATAAGTCCAAAAACTATTCAAGCGTTTAGAAAGGTGTATTATAACACATGCATGTAATCAGAGTTGCTGCCTTTTAATAGCTGACCTGTTTTTCTGGAGTTTTTCTGTCATTTCAGCTGCTCAGATAATTGATCTGAAAACTGTGGTGTAGTTTACAGAAACCCTCAGAGGATGAGGGTTTGTTTTGGTCCAGTTACCAAAAGGAAGCATTATTGTTTTTGTAAATTTTAAACATCTTTTATTTTTGGTGTTTTAATCTCCTGCTTGTTTGTAATTTGAAGTTAATGTTCAACCGTTAATATTAAAAATGTGTATTTTTATCTACTAAGATCTATTATAGTTAATGAAATTATTTCATAAAAACAATATAATTTTAATCCTGGTCTCTTCATGCCATTTCTACTTTTCTGGACTCTAACTGATCCATGTGAGAACCCTCTTCAGAATCAGAACCAGAACGGCCTTTATTGTCAATGGATAAACCGATATTAGGTTCTTGGTTTGATGCATCTACAATACATCAAGAATCAGTAAAACAGTTGTGATAGACAACATATAAAGATCTTTTAAAGCCGCGACAAGAAGTTTGAGGTCCAAAAAATCAAATGATTTAAGGCAACAAGTAACACTTCCTAAACGATGGAGAAGAGGAAACTGATTAAACTGATGCAGTTGAGGAGTTTATGGTGACATGGCTGCCTGAAGCTGCAGCTGTGTCACAATGTAATGGTAGAAAAATGTTGTCAAGTTGTTTTAAACCATCTCGTGGTTCTCTTCATTTGTCCGTGTTTGAGAAAAGAAACAATAACGTCAGTGAACGCTTCTTAATCCAGTCATCCGTTCATCGCGTCCTCGGGAGTCTATTTTTACAGAGCCGAGTCATGGTATGTCAGGCATGCACGTTCAGTTCTGACTTTTATTTTTTCAGTGCGGTGATTCACTTTAACGTGTTTCTCTCTGAGATACGGTGCTGAGGCGTATAAAAATTGTTGCATTTTCTCTTTATAAGGTTTAATGAACTGTTGGGTTCCTGCAGTGTCACCAACACTGAATCAGAACGACGTCCCAGTCTTTACATCATGCTGACTTTGAGTTTTTGCCTTGCAGGATCCGGTGCAGGAGTGGGGCGAGGAGGAGGAGGATGGTGCCGTGTTCGGCATCACCCTGCGCAGGGAACCCGTGCCGCAGAATCTAGACTCGGCTGATCTCTCCCTGGCCTACAGCTGCGTCCAGTACCACACGGTGAAGGTGCGCAGGCTGAAGGCCGGCACTTTGGAGCGTCTGATCTCCCACCTGCTCGACCCCGAGTGCAGAGAGCCCGACTTCATCCACGTGTTCCTCTCCACCTACAGGGCCTTCACCTCCACCAGCACCTTCATCGAGCTGCTGTTCAAGAGGTGAGACGTTTTAACAGAAACCCACATGAGAGCGTTACCACCTGGTGTAAAATCATCTCTGTTTAACACAAAACATTTAGTCTGTTTGTACAAGCCCCTATTCCAATTAGCACTTTAAATTTTTACTTTTTTAATTGGATTTAAAGAACTTCAGTCTAACAGTTCTCAGTTGTCTTCAAGCTAATTTAATCAGCTCTGAATAATAAAGAGTTCGACTAAGTCCAGTATTATTTTGGCTGTATTTATTTTTATATTTCCCTTCCACACACTTCCACAAAATCTCCTCTTATCATAAACCAAACACAGACTGTCAGGCTTCAGTGTTTACTTCTTAAATATTTTGACATTTATTTGTTATTCCGACGTTTTCCTGGTGAGGTCGTCACGTTGATGCGGATGGAGTTTATGCGTCAGCTGGTTTTATGACATGCCAGATGCACAAATCAACTTTTATCAGAGATGGCGTTTTAACACCGTCCGTATGTCGCATCAGCCATCCACAGAACAAACCTCTGCTGACGCCTGGCAGGTTTCTATGACAAGTTTTATTGTTACAAGCTAAACAAAGCAGTCTCGAGCTTTTCTCCTTTTGTGAACCTTCGTGCCCACACCCTCCACACCCAGCAGTGCAGCTTTAACACGTACCTGATTTAATTTCGCTCAGGAATTCCCTGCAGGGAGGTAAACCTTTCTGCACCTTGTTGTCCAGCGTCTTTAAACAAAAGGTGATCTCTGTAAACATAAATATGATTTTTGTATGAGAGATGATTATAACTTTGTGGAACTTGTCGGCCCTTTGCGTCTGTGCTGTAAATAGCTTCCTGTGTGAATTGGTAAACTGAATATTATTTGTGCAACAGTTGCCCTCATCTATGCTGTGCTGGTGGCAGCAGGTTTCCTTCAAGCGTTAACAGAAGAGGTTGGGTCACTGGGCTTTGCTCTACAGGATTTTGGACAGGATGTTCAAACAGTTGTGCTGCAGCTGTGTTGTGTCTTGTTTAGATTTATTTCCCAAAACTAATCTTTCCTAGTGGTCATCTGCAGTGCAACTAAAACCAGGATCCAGTCCCTTTAAATCAGACAACACGGCTTCAGTTTTACCGTTTGTGCATCTCATTATGTAATCATTAATCAATTATCCCAGAGGAAGGTACTTCTGTGTTTGCTGTCCTCACCGAGGCCACCGTGTCTGCAGGGATTCGGAGTGTTGCAGGACATTTCCACAGGATGCGCCGTTGAGGCCGTCTGATGCTGTGATCTGTTGTTTACAGGATTCTTTCTGTCGTCATTTAGGGTCCGTGTTGTTCCTCTTTGATATGTTTTGATTTACAGTTTAGCTGATGCGTCACTGCGTTTCTCTTTCCCTCCACAGAGATGAATCACTCACCAACCTGGATAACTCCGTCAGCCCTTGCAGGTGAGTTCTCGCTTAATGGAGGAAAACTTTTCATTGTTTCCGCTACAGTGTCATCCAAAGCATCTATTAATCCTCTCTGCTGGGTCCCTCAGTCCCTCCCTCCCGGTGATCCGGCTGTGGCTGGAGGAACACAGTGAGGACTTCCAGGAGCCCCCTCAGTACCCGACCCTCCGGCTCCTATGTGCCCACCTGCGTCGCCGCCTCAGCTTCAGACGAGTCGTTCAGACTGCCGAAACTTTGCTCAAGAGGCTCCAAGATCAAGGTACATCAAGAAAAAGTGTTTTCATCAGCTGATCTGCATCTGTTTTGATAACAGGAGAACGTTTACAAACTTCATTTGTCATTTTTAGGACTTTATAAAGTACTTATCAGTAAAACTGAGATTCCTGTGTGCATGTATAGGAGTTAAATGGCTGTGTAAAAGTTTTGTTTTCGTTCTATAAAAGAATAGAACTTGTTTCTAAAAGCTGTTCCAGGTTTTTGAGTTATTCCTTTTGGGTGTCGACTCATTTGTTTATTCTCATGTTATTTATGTGCTGATTCAACAGATTGCAGCCAGCCTGTGCCAGAACATCACAATGAATCTTTAGAGTACAACAACCAGGTGGACGGAGGAGAAATGCCAGCTAAACAGGACAAAGTCAGCTTGATGGACTTCTCTGTGAAGGAAGTGGCCGATCAGCTGACCAGACTGGACGCTGTAGGTTTCATTTGCATAAAGATGTTAGGTTCTATGGAACATATTTGTTGCATTGCTGTAATGTTTGTATACCCATTCAGGAACTGTTTGTCAAAGTGGTGCCCTTCGACTGCCTGGGCTGCATCTGGTCCCAGCGTGACAAGAAAGAAAACCGAAACCTGGCCCCGACAGTCCGAGCCACCATTTCCCAGTTTAACGCCGTCACCAACCGTGTCATCACCTCACTCCTCTGCCCACCTTCACCCAGCCCTTCCACTTCCTCCCCCATCTCGTCACCCTGCTCGACTTCCACCTTCCTGTACCCGTCGTCGGCCCCGAGCTCGCCTCGCTGCTCGCACGCCAGCCCGGTTCACAGAGCGCGCGTCATCGAGAGGTGGATCTCCATCGCACAGGTCAGGATTACAAAAACCAAGACGCGTCGAACCGGACAAGATGCTTCATGCATTTGATCTAATTAGCTCTGTTGTCTCCACAGGAGTGCAGGCAGCTGAAGAACTTCTCCTCTTTAAGAGCCATCCTGTCAGCTCTGCAGTCCAACGCCGTGTATCGCCTCAAGAAGACCTGGGCCGCGGTCAGCAGGTAGCAGACATGCTCTGAGAATAAACCGTTAATCTGACCTCATGGTAGAAAGTAAATGGTCCTGATGTTCTGATGTATCTGTTTCAGAGAAAGCATGAACATCTTTGACCACCTGTGTGAGACTTTTCCTGATGAGAACTGTGTGCTGACCAATCGAGAGATACTAGAGGAGGTGAGCACGCGTGTTTTCTACCCTCACAAGTATGTAAGAAAGAAGAAAAACAGACACTTCTTTAGGTTTTATGCTGAAGGAGAAAAACCAGATTAGTCAAATCAGACAGATAATAATGATATATTCTTTATTTATTGTTCTGCATTCGACACATCCTCTATTTGTTCTATTTTTCAATTTCTATTTTTTTCTATGTTTGCATCTGTATTAATAATAATAATTCAAAATCCTCATATCCAGTCATGTTGAAGGAGAACATTAGCTGACGGTAGCTAAAGGTCAGTCAGGGCGAGGTGGTGTAAACAGCTGAGTGTTTAGAGGACTCCTCAGGTGAGATATCAGATTTCTTATTTATGTAAACTATAGAAAACATGACCTAAGCTTCTAATATTTCTATAAATCACAGTGAGAAAGCTCTAAATCAAAAAGAGCAAATTTTGTAATGACGTGACCTCCCAACGCTCCTCAGCAGCTGCTCCACTCATCAAACGGCTTTTCTCTTCAGAAAACGTGTTGGAACTTTTTCTTTTTCTGTTATTTTGGTCAAACTTTTATTCCGAACTCAAAGATCTGCAAGATGCAGTTTCTGAGAAAGCTGCACAAACTGTGCCAGAACATTTGGTTGTCATAACCGTAAACAAACACAAACCTGTGTTTGTTTTCAGAAAGCTGCATCTCCTGGTAGGACGCTGTAACTCGACCCCTCTCCTTTTTTCTTTTTGGGACACCTGCTTCTCACGCAAGTGTTTACTTTTGTCCTCCTGTAACAGCTGAGCTCCCACAAGAATTCAGAGCCTTACTCAGATGTCAGACACCCAGTACCCTGAGCCTGTCGGCTACAAGTACAAGCGTTATTAACTATTTCCTTCGTTTTGGTCAGGTTTTTGTGTGTTTAAAAATATTTTACACCTCATTACAAGAAACATTGGATCCAGAATTGAGGGTAACACATTTCCCTGAGAGGAAGTGAAATATAAAGGAGCTTCCTGCTGAACCTGCTTTGAGAATGGCAGCCATCTGCCTCGACTGGTTTGGGTGATGGGAAGACGTCAAAAAGTATCACAAACATTATCTTGACAATCAAGACAGGTCGCATGGATGATTTAGGTGAAACCACGGCGGCTTCAGGAGTTCAAGATGTTTTCTCAGTGCAAAAATCATACAAATCTATCAGATGACTAAATGAATGCTGCTGAGTTTGTCTCTAATTCTCATAGAACCTGTTATAACCTCTTTCTTTTGATACACGACTGCATGGATAAAACGGAACAAGATGCCATGTTTCTGAAATAAATACAAGTTACTGCAGGGTTATTTTACAAATACTTAAGCTATTTATTGTCATTTTTCAACACATTTACCCAAACGGAGCTAGTCCTAGAATTCCAGACTTCCTTCTGTTCTGTGTTTTCTGTTCTCAGAGTGAAAAACAGCTGATATGAATGTGTATTTAGTGAAACGGTGTTTATCACTAGTCCAGTTTCTGTGAAAGACAGAAGTTCATTGTTTGCTGCCACTAAAAGTCTTCACTGCTGGTCACGTTGCTTTTCTCCACATGCAGTAACTGAGCCGAGCCCTGCAGCGGTTCTTATATAACTCCTCTACTTGTTGTTACCAGGCTGAATTTGATTGGTTTTGCTCCATCAGCGCTGATGTGACTGTCGTCCTCTCTCTGCAGGATGGGAGTCACCCCGAGAGCAGCGCCACACAGAGCGATAAATCAGAGTCCAGATACATGGTGAGAGGAAACGCTGCGTTTGGAGTGGAAGTTACCTTCCACTTCCTTCACTTGACCGCTGAACTGAAATGACTGTGTCAGCTGGTAGAAAATGAAAGACTGAGGTCTGTTTTTCTCTGCCGTCAGTTCCACTTCTTTTAAATCGTGTTTTCAAATGGATCTAATTTGTTGAGCTCCTCCTTCTTTGAATCTGAGCATTTATTGGAAATTTTTTACGCTTTCAAAAAGCACAAATATTTTTTTCTTCTTAAAAATAAACGCAAGCAGGGCGTTTCCCAGAATGTGTCGTTTAAAGCAGAACGGATGGTGTCTAAACTCATTTATAACCCAGTATTTATGAACGTGGCTCAAAACAGTAAGGACTTTTGTGTTGGTCGATTCTTTTGTCTTATTGTAAAGTTGCTTCTCGGTAATAATCCTTGTATTGTCTGGAAGCCTGGTTAATCACCGTTACAACAAGCAGTAACTTGTGGATCTCCAGCTCTAAGAAATGTCCTCACTTTTTGCGTCAAATTTAGTTTTTAAATCTACAGTTTGTGCAGATATTTCCAAACCAGTGATTTTGATGATATCAGTTATTTAATGATGATCATAATGAGATAAATGTTGTGATTTTCGTCCTCAGAGCTTCAGCAGCGGTGTTGTACCGTACCTGGGGACGTACCTGACCGTCCTCACCATGCTGGACACGGCGCTGACCGACACTGTGGAGGTCAGTTCTCCATTTGGTTTTCTTTGTGGCTTTGAAGTGTATTTTTAACTGAGTTTATATCTTTTTTCCTTCTTTTTCTCAGGGTGGTCTAATCAACTTTGAGAAACGCAGACGAGTAAGTGCTGCCATCTACTGGTTCTTTAGGTGTACTACTATTTTAAGATAAACATTTCATTTGTTTCTGTTTTTAAAAAGTGTTTGTATATTTTTATTTGCAGGAGTGTGAGATTCTGTCTCAGATTCAGCAGCTTCAGGCATTTTGTTCCCATTACAACCTCCCAGTTAACTCTGACATCACTGCCTGGCTGCAGGCTCACACTCTGCTCACAGACCAGGAGAGGTAAACCTCTCTAACCTCTATATCACAACCAGGAGGAGGCGCCACCGACCCCTACTCTAATCCCACCTCCTTCTGTCTCACTCAGCTATGAGCTGTCTCGTGAATTGGAGCCTCCAGTCGATCCCTGCCCCAACTCCCCCAACTCATGGAGCAATCGTCTCCTCGCCAAGAAACTCGCCACGTAAGTGTCAAATCTGAATCTAAAGTTTCAAGAAAAAGTTTTAAAAACCGTTATGAGTTATTGAGAAATACAAGTACTTTACTTAACTTTACTTAAAAAGCATCTCCAGCGTTTTAAAGGTAGTAATCTTTGATTAATCCACAACATGAGGTTTATTTATCTTTTTTTAAATTACTTTATACTTAAACGTACATTTACAAGTGAGTTTTGTAGTAAGATTTGAGTCTATTTTCTAGTTAACAAACAGAACTAAATATTTTTAGTTTTAGTTATTAAACATAAAACTGTCATTTAATTTGCTGACCATTAAACAGCCTCCTTGTTTAATTTACTCATTTATCAGTTAGAAAAAACTCACTAAATTTGGACTGTATCTGCAGGCTGCGAACGTCCCACGGTGATCAGATCAGCGTGTCTTCTTCTGGCTCCAGCAGCTCAGACTTTGAGGACCTCTCCGCCCCTCAGCCCTCCCCTCTCAGACTCAAACTCAAGGTACCAGCAGCCTCCAGTCTGCTGCTCATCCTGTGGCGTTGCATCGCGAGACTCACCTGATGTCCTCTCCTTTTCCTTCAGTCTCTCACAGGCTCTCTTCACAACGTCGCAGAGGACTTCTCCATGTCCTCCTCCTCGTCTCCAAGCCTCTCAAGGTCTTCCTGCAGCTCCTCGCATCCTGATCTCAGCTCTTCCTCTTTGGGGCTGAGCCCAGAGCCATCCTCATCACAGTCCGTCTGCTCTCCTCAGGCTGCGCTGCCCGTCTACAATAAACAGGTTGCAGACTCGTGTATCATCAGGGTCAGTGTGGAGAGTGTCAATAATGGAAACGTCTATAAGAGCATACTGGTATGTTTTCCACTCTGAACTCCTGAGGTTGTTGGGTCTTTTTTAGGAATCAAGAAACGGAAGAGTGGTGATTGTTTAATGTCGACAAAAAACTCACTCAAATCTTTTAACGAGGTTTAAATCAAGAGAGGCTTGGAGATAAAAGGAAACTGTGCAGAAACAGAAAGCAGACACTCGTTTTATAGCAGCAACGTTTTCTAATGTTAATGAGTTTTTTGTATAAGTGCGTCACTACAGCTGGTGTAATCAGCATCTTGTTCTGTTTTCAAGCTCTGTTATATTTTCAATGTATTTAAATTGATAAGTTTTAACAACAGATTCAGCTTTTCTGACTGGTTAAATCTGAAACGGTAAAATAAAAGAACTACACCTCTGTGTTAATGTGTGTAGATTTGAGAAAACTCCATTAGAAGTAAAGTGTTTTCTTTGGTTGGATTTTGATGAGTGTGTTTTCGCTCCAGCTGACCAGCCAGGACCACACTCCTCAGGTGGTCCAGAGAGCTCTAGAAAAACACAACATGGAGGATTTCAAGTGCAGTGACTTCAGCCTCTGCCAGATGCTCAAAAACGGAAAAGGTAAACGTGTTTTCTTAGAAAACGAAACATTTTAGAGCACAACGTATGATTTCTACTTGGAGCTTCTTGACTTAGTAGGGATTTTCAGTTGTGCATGCTTTAATTTCCATTTAGTGAAACTTTGCCCATAAAGAACTCTAACCAGGTTTGATAGGATTGTTCGTAGGAAACAACAGAAATCAGCCGCAGAGCATTTTTAGGTGTTCTCAACACTTTAAATCATTTCATTTCTTCTCTTCCCCAGAGCTTCAGATTCCTGACAAAGCCAACGTATTTTACGCCATGTGCACCTCGGCCAACTATGACTTTGTCCTGCGTCAGCGCTGGAGGAGCCCCGGGAAACCGTTTGGGTCACAATCCAGTCCTGGAGCTCAACACAGGGGCCGACACAACAAATGAAAAATAAAAACTTCTGTTGTGGTCCAATATCAACCGACAAACTAGGAGTTAAAGCTTCTCTTCGTCTGCTACAGCCTCCAACACACCCTGACTCCTCATTTCATCACGAAGCTGTTGGTGTGCAGCAGAACTGAACAGGTTCTCCTAAAGTTCGACTGAAAACGATCGTGGAGGGATTCTCATTGAGCAGCACTGAAGCAAGAACTGATCTGTGTTGTCTGAAGGAGATCCAGATCCCGGAGATGGTTCCTCCAGGATCTCCTCTAACCGCGGATGAACACACTGTGGAGTAAAACGAGCTCTTCGGTTTTACGTTTTGTCAGTGAAAGCTGATGAATGCTGCGACGGGGCTACAGACTCAGGTGGCGACGCGGCAGCCTTACACGAACACGTCCTCCCTCACAGACCCAGCCTGTCTGAATATTTCAGAGAAACTCGCTGTTTGGACCACATCCTGTTGTCCAAAGAGTCATTTATAAATATACACGTACCTTTTTAGTTGACAATTTAAGTATATCTATATAATATTATAAATGTAAATTATTTAATGCACTTCAGTATTCAGACCTGAGAGAGAAGGTGGCTTTAGTGTTGTGTTTTAGTCCTTTTTAATCCCGGGCCTTATTTTCTATTATCCATTTAATATTGAGTGAAAACCCCGTCAGTGAAGCAATGATTCATGTAAAGGTCAACCAACACTATCTAAAACGTGTTCCTTTGAATTAACAGTGTGAAGGAAGAAGCTGCTTTGGGGATATTTCAGATGGTTTCTGCAAATACAGGTGGTCAAACTGATCAGAAGAAAAGGAGCCTCAGATATGAGCAGCAGGATCCTGTAACTTAGAACAAAGCCTTTGTTTATATTCCTAAATTAGTCAGACATCATCAGTCTGAGGCTGTCGATGGTAAAACCCACCTCTCCTGCTACTTTTTCACTCATTATGGGTTCAGTTCAAATAACTGTTAGTCAGGTAGACCCTTAGAGAGGCCAGTGCAGAAGATCCAGGGGTTTGTTTTAATTCTATGCTAATTTATGGCATAAATGTAAAATATTTATTTGGTCCACATAAGCTTGACCCAAGTTTGTATCCATTGAAATGAAGGAATTTCTTTTTGTTTTTACAGTTTAAATGAAGGAAACTTTTGTTTTTTTTTTGCCAGTAGCTTTGCCTGAATTGTCACACATGTTAAAAGTTTACAGTCTATTTGCTGACATGAGAGAACAAAATAATTCAGGTTTCTGGTCACTAAATCCTGCTTTCCTCTTGAGCGGTTTACAGCTCACTCCACACACTTCGCTGTGAATGAGAGGAATTAGAAGGATGTGATGACATACATCCCAGCATGAAGGGAATTTTACATGAGAGCTTTTTATGATGTGAAATCCTAAAACTACCAGGTAGCTTTTCACACATCCAGATCCTTGTTTGTGAACCATTAGGAAAGATCTTTACATTCTGAAGTCTGTCTGAGTGTTTCTGAAGGATTTTGCATCCCTGTGTCCAGATTTTAAAGCTGCTGTAGTTTGTCAGATGAAGGATGATGATTAAAGGGCTGACTTCTGTTGTGTCCCTCCATCATACAGTGTTATTATGTTTGACATATAAGGAATGTCAGCATTACTATTCAAGATGTTTTTAATGTTTATTCTAAGCACTTACTGTATATAATTAGTATTAAATATTCACCAATAAAGCAAATCTACACTTTTACACTCAGCTTTTACATTGTTTCCAGTGTTTTAGGTGGGTTGGTACCAGAAGCAGTTCTAGAGGGGGTCCGGAGAGGCCAGTGCCCCCCTGACAGCAAACTTGGCCCCCCTGCTAAGTGCTGAGTCTCAGGCATTAGAGACTCATGTTGTCACTGAAACGATAACCAAGAGATCAAAGTATTTTTGCAAAATAGTTTTATTTTGAAACTTATTGAAGTTATTGTGTCTAAAGCTACTTTAACTGAATTGTTATTATATAGCTGTAATTATACACTAACATTTGAAATACTTAAACAATGTTTTTAGGTTTTTGTTTTTCATTTTAGAATGTGTCCCTCTAAAATAGCAGCTGCTCCCAGCCTGACCCCCCTGTAATGTTGGTCTAGAGCTGCTGGTACACATCGGTATGCAGTATCGAGACTTTTACATTTTACCCCTGAGCATACTGGGACCTTTTCTGGTGTTACAGGAGCAAAGCATGCTGGGAGGTGCAGAGAAGCAGGGCAGTGCAGGGAAACAGGGATGGATGGGAGAACTCATCTGGACATATATGGAGAATAGATCCTGCAAAACTGGCAATAAATGAGTAAATCAATTATTTTTCCCACATTTATTTATACTTTTCCTCAGACTTTTTCCCTTCAGCTGTGAGGTTGGTGTTTCTACTACTGGTCTACTGGCATGCAGCTCAGTTGGGAGACTGGTCGGTCTGGTAACCAGAGGGTTGCTGGCTCGATCCCCAGCTCTGTCTGGGTTACGTTGTGTCCTTGGGCAAGACACTTCACCCAACTTGCCTTTGTCTGAATGTGCGTGAATGTTGGTGGTGGTCAGAGGGGCAGATGGCGCAGAATGGTAGCCTCTCTTCTGTCAGCCTGCTCCAGGGCAGCTGTGACTACAGACGTTAGTTGTAGGTTACCACCACCAGATTGGTCAGCCAGAGAATTCGTTTCAACCAATCAGCTCCCAAGAAAGTCACACAAACCTTCAGCCTCAGCCCTGGCTCTCCATGGAGTGAAGCTAAAGCCCAGAAGCTTTGAGAAATCCACTCCGGTGAACTAACACCAGGGACAGGACCTTCTGCCAGAAGAAGTTCTGGACTCCTTTTTGCTCTTTCAGTGACGTCTCTGCATTTGAGGCCAGTGCAGTCAGGCTCCACTAGATGGCGCTGTGGAGCTTAATGGTCACTTAAAATAAGTTTGTTTTAGAGTAATTTTGTATAATGGTAGACACTCATTCAATTTAAGACAGTTCATCGTGTGCACTAGATGTGGCAGTGCTCCTAACACATTGATTACTGGTCTTGTCCTTCTTCGTCTAAATTCTGGGTTTCAGTTTTCCAGACATGTCTGAAGTTCTGCAGCATCATATTGAGCCAGATCCTGTTTGTGCCATTTTTGGAGTAATACCAAGCTTTGACTTGCCCAATTCCAAATTTAAAGTTTTAAATTTTTCATTATTACTGGCTAAAAAAAAAAGCTACACTTCTTAGTTGGAAAGATCCTATACACCCCCCTCACATACACAATGGACAAAAGATATTCTGTCCTGTATAATTATTGTACAATTATTACAATACAAATCGTTTTTACACACACACAAATTCATTTTACAACTACAAAATCTGATTTACAAGTACACAAAATATTTTCACTACTACAAAATCTGACTTACAAGTACAAATCTAACCTACAAATACAAACTATTTATGGCAGGAATTTGTGCCCATATTTTTTCACCTTCTATCCGTTTAGCTTGAAATCTAATGTATGCACCGTGTGCCGTCTCATGATAAACAACATCTGAAGGATGATGAAGTGTTAGAAACTCACAGATTCAGACATTTCACATCAATTATTTATATTCTGCACCAAAGGAACATTATGTCTTTGCTGCATTTGTTTGCTAAACGTAACTGAGAATTCACAGACCTTGAATTTGAAATATTCCCATCTTTTACTAAAGTTTCCTATAGTTTGGTCATTTTTCATTTTCTGTATCAATTCTTTGATTTTTGTTTTTATGATTGAACGTATTCGTAGTGTATTTATAGTGTTGACTGAAAGCTTGAGTTGTTTTCCCGCCTAAATCAGCCTGTGGTGCTTTTGAATTGACTGGCTGGTCTGAAATCAAATACTTACATGTATTTTGATGGGGTCCATACATGGATTTGAATTTTTTAACTGGTTGAATTAATTGATCTACATTACTTTGTTAAAGGATCAATACTTTTTAAAACTAAAACCTTTTTGAGTTTTTTTCCAACTAAAACTAATCAGCATTTTCAACCAAAAGACTAAAACCAAGATGGCTGCCAAAAACAACACTTGAGACTAACACTATGTGGACAGACCTCAGAGGAGCAGATGGACCAAGTGTCTCTGAACTACTGATCTTTACTGGAAAATAAAATAAAAAACATCAAAAGCTTTTTCTCATCTCAAACAGTCAGATTGTGACCAACATGCTACTGTGTCAGCTGTAATAGGGTGTGAAAACAGGGGGAAGTCTAGATGTGCAGATGGTGTGTCAAAGTAAACCACAGCATGAAAAGAAGTTCCTTAAAAACTTGTGTAAACTGGTTTCAGACTGCAAAGTGACAAAATGGTGGCTACAGGAAAGGGGAAGGATTTCTACATTTCCATATACTTAAACGTGCTTGCTCACCAAACACAACCCTCAATACGTTTTGAGGTAATTATTTATAAAGTTATGCTTTAGATTATCAGGCTGCTGCTTTAGAAATCGACTTCCTCTTGAGGCTCGGTGGCTCCGGTCATCAAAGGATCGTCGGCTAGCCGTGCCGACACCACGCTCAAGACAATCCAGAGTCTTTTCATGACGTCCCACACTTTTGAACTGGGCTTAAGCTAAAATTAGGCCAAGAAACAGAACTGCCATAGAGACTTATAGTGAGGGGAACTGGGAATGTCTGGATGAGGCCAATGTCCATCATGAGATCTTCAACTTCCACCTCTGGGAGAGTTTTTCATTTATTCCAGGGTAAAATGGAGACATGAAAACTGAAAAAGCTGCATTTAAGGCCTTCAGCACGTGAAGTGGACCGAATTCACCACGAGAAGCTGAAGGATCAGGAAGGTCGAGGACCTACTCTGACAATTTAGGCAGACAGAATGGTGGATCTTAGTGTCACACCATGGCAAAGCAGAATTACTCTACAGTGGAGGAAGTGTAACTTTATTGAGTTGATGGTGTGACAGACTGCATCAGAGTTAGGCAAAAGAGAAAGGAGGAGAGACAAGGGACAAATAACATAAAACGAGAAAATGCAGTAGAGGGGAGTAGGAGGGTCGGTGGGCAGAGAAAAACAACATTTATTTATTTAATATTGTAATTTGTGTTTTTATCCATGTGTTTCAAGGTTCAATGATCTATTATCCCCTTGTGGCAATTAGTTTCACAACCAGAGGGAAAGACAACAACATATACATGTCTCATCAAAACGAATCATTTCTAAGTTTTATGACTGCAGGGATAAAAGAGTTTCTCTTTTTCTGGGTGGTAGAAACCTGAACTCACTGACTGAATCTGCCAGGATCAGTCTGGCCTCATTCACTGGCCTGGCTTTGTGCACATCAGATGGGTTATTGAGGGCAGAGCCAGCAGTTTTGCTGCACACCCTGACAATTCCCAACAGCCTGTTTATGTTCTTATGAGTTAAAAACCCAAACCGATGAAGATGTAGTTAAAGGTTAAGAAATACTCAATAAAACATTCTCATAAAAGTAGAATCCATGTTAAAACCATGGAGCTTCTGATAAAAGTGCATTCATTGATGAGCCTCCAGGTGGGGTTCAAAGGTCAGCCTGTCCTGAAAAACAGTCCCCAGGTATTTATACAGATTCACAGTTTCAACAACTTCTCTATAGAGATAAACACAGGCTGGATCTACAGCCATTAATCATCTATTTCATCTTAGAAACATTAAAGGCATACTATGCCGTTTTGGCTTGTTTTTAGCACCCCCTAGTGTCTGTTTTAAGTCACTGTCATAAAAACATCAGCACTGTTGTCTTTGCTCAGAAACACCTAAATCTAACTGTTGAAATGTCTCCTCAGCATTACTTTCTACTGGAGTGGTTCATCACTCCTTCAAAGAAATCAGCTGTGTTCAAGCAGGGAGAGATGGGAAAAAGCAGAAATCATAGCTAAAAACACTCCGGTGTTAGCATAACAGCTAGCTGCATTGGGTTAGCCTAACCCTCATGAGATACGTGACTTTGTGAGACTTCAGGGCACCGGACCAAAGACTCAGAAGTTTCAAACGTGGTATTCTGGGGGTGGCATGTAGCTCAGTTGGGAGAGTGCATTGGTTGGGTTACATTGTTGTTGTGTCCTTAGGCAAGACACTTGACCCACCTTGCCTGTGTGTGAATGTTGGTGGTGGTCAGAAGGGCCGATGGCGCAGAATGGCAGCCTCGCTTCTGTCAGCCTGCCCCAGGGCAGCTGTGACTACAGACGTCTGTCGCAGTTTACCATCACCAGAGTGTAAATGAGTGCGTGAATGAATAATGCAACTTCTGTGAAGCGCTTTGGGTGTCCGGAAAGGCGCTATATAAATCCAATGGATTATTATTATTACAAGCCGCAGATGGGGCTGAGTGACTTTCACTAACCCTGTAAAGGGTCATATTAGCACAGACTGTTTCAAGAAAAAGATTTAAAAATATGAAAAAGTTACATAGTGTGCTTTTAATTTCTAAAAACTTAGATTCAGACCCAGTAGAAGAAAGGCATCAGACCCTGTTAACCTTCACCCACTGAGACCAAATAGTCTTCCAACCAACATAAGAGGCCAGAGTCAGTTACAACCTCTCAGCTAAAATATGAGGTTGAATACAATGAAAACCAATGAAAAGTCAATAAAAAGTAGCCGTGCTAGTTTTAGTTCCCTCAAGATGCCTTAGAATCATATTTTAGTTATATTATAGTATATGTGCTTCTGTGTGTGTTCTTCATGCACAAGGGCCAACCCCAACACTCAACGAGGAGCCACCAGGAGCTGGAGGGGCCACGCCACCCTGGTGACATCATCATAAAATAACTAAGATTTCCAAAAGAACAATAGGAGTGTTGCAAAGAAGATGAATATCTGAGTTTACTGAACCTAATCCTAACAACTCAGCCTTAAAAACAGAAAATAAACCCGCATCTAGCGATACAATATCTATCCATCCATCAGACAAATCTAAAAAGATCAAACAGGATGTTGGGGTTTTTTGCATTTACGGTACAATATTGTTATATTTATAAATTTATAGAAATGCGTCGAAGTGTAAACTTTTAAAAGCTCAACACTTATGTTATTCAGGGAGGTGTGATGTCAATGCAAAGGGCTCACAAGCACACTAAAGGTGTTAGAATATGTAGTGTCTAAAATGAGACAGCTATTAGTAAAACCTCTGAGTCTACTAGCGTTATTGACGCCACCTCCACAGGAACTGATTTACAAGTGTTAGGTTTTAGAGAACACTCAGCAGAGCTTGATGTCTACAGTTGAGGTAGGACACCGAGGTTTCCTGATCTGAAACAATTACTTTTATCTGGATTCCCTTGTTTCTTTTTGAATGTGCATAATTCCTGAACACTGATTGTTTATCGTATGATGTCTTTGTTCTGGTTTTTTGTTTTCTATGATTGTTCTGATCTGACCCTACAGATGGGGAGCCTGCAGCAGCTCGTGCTCCTGTTCTGCGAGCTGAGTTTTCTGTGTTTCTCACCCAGTTTGAGCTTCACCGCTTCACCACAGGAATGTGAAAAGGCCCACTTTGTCCCAGGTTACAACCTGGGTGGAGAGGGCTTCGACATCGTCATGATGGAGAGGAAGGGCGCCTATGTCATCGACACCGAAACATGGAACCTGGGAAACGGCTCTTGCAGAATGTTCAGAAACAGCTACATGAATGGAGAGAAGCAGAAGGTCCCAGCTGCTGTGGTGGACTGGAGAAACCTCCCAAAGTGCACCTTGAAGGTCTCCAGTGTGCTCTATGATTCTGTTGAAGCTCTCGTCAATGATTCCACATCGTCTGTGTCCAACAACTGGAAAATTGGTCTTGATATTCCAGTGGACCCTTCAGTTACTGTGGGGGTTGGCCTCGGAGGTTCACACTCCAGGGCATCTAAGTTTGGGATGGCTAAGTCCAAAGAAGACCGCTACACCTTTGTCCGTCATTCTGTTGGCTGCAGCTTCTATAGGTGAATTAACAGAGTACTGACTTGCGCATCTTTTATTTAAATCTCTGAGTAATTCTGTTTTAGAAAGATTTTTCTCTGAAAATGATTAATTTCTGACAATAATGGCAGCAGATTTACTCGAACCAAACAGCATCGGCTGCACCTTGACAGTAACTCTTTTCTCTGCTTTCTGCTCCACAGATACAGGCTGACCACAAGTCCTCCCTTGAGTCATGATTTTTTATCAGCTGTGAACTCTCTTCCTCCCTACTCTACTGTAAATGTGTCGCCCTACCGCAATCTGATCGACACCTACGGTACGCATTACATCATGCAGGTGTCTCTGGGTGGGGGGATAAAAACAACAACATCTTTCAAGACCTGCAAGGCAACCATGAATGGGCTGACAGAATCAGATGTTAGTGATTGTTTGTCAGTTGAGGCTTCAGTCAACTTTGTGAACACAGCTAGTATTAAGGCCATGTATGAGCACTGTCAGGCGAAGAGAAAGAAGCTGAGCCATAGTGGAAGTTTCAGCTCTGAGTTTAGTGAGCGTTTCACAGAAGTCATTGGCGGGAGTGAAAATGGTATTGTGCTCTTTCAAGACGGCTCAGACCCACATGTCTATAACAGCTGGATCAATTCTCTCAGAAATTCACCCGATGTGGTCAAATACAACTTGAAGCCGCTGCACACCGTTCTGCCGAATGGTCACCGTGCTGCAGCGGGACTGAAAAAAGAGGTAGAGCAGTACATCAAGAAAAATGCTGTGTTGAAAAAATGTTCAGAAATCTGTCAGATTGGAGAAAGGTCCAAAAGAGATCCGTGTGCTTGTGCGTGCAACAGTAACCAGAACATCAAGTCAAACTGCTGCCCTGCTGGGAAAGGTCTTGCAACACTGAAGGTGTACAGTCTGTATGCACAAGGTCTGTATGGGGACAGGTGGACGAAGACAGATGGTTCAGTGGAGGTTAAATATGGCAACCAGATAAAACGTACCAACATCATATCAAATAATGACAACCCCATATGGGGAGAAACGTTTGAATTTGGACCCGTCGTCATCAACATGCAAAACAAACTGACGTTCAGTGTTTATGATGAGGACAAATATTGGAACAGTGATCTACTTGGTGAGTGTTCGTTCGATCTCCTTAAAGGGAGTCGGTCAGACAGCTGCATGTTAAATCATGGCACCTTCTTCTTTTCCTGCACCGTTGAGTGTGCACCAAGCCTCGGTGGCAGCCAGTGTGAGGAATACATTCCGTCCTCCATGAATCCATCGCTGGCGAAAGTTTTCTACACCAGAAACGGGGTTCTGGCTGGAGGTGAAGGGAAGAGATATTCTGACTCACCGCATCAGTCAGCTTTCATCCAGCTGTGAGATCATTTCATATAAAGCGTTGTTACAAGAATGCAAGAATATTTCTTTCACTTTTATGTTATGTTAATCCTTCTTTTTTCTTTATGTCATTTCAACATCTTACAATAAAGCATCAGCAAAGACAAGTGGTCTCATTTTGATGTTTTGCACTGAAAGTGGAGGTTACTTCTCATAGTGTTAGCCTGTATAGGGGATACTAGAACCCAAATTTTATTGAGTCAGGAGTGCTCCATGCACTTAGATTAGAATGAGACAGACCGTTTTACAGAAATCCACGTAGACCAGGAAAATAACAACCATCAGGATGGGGAGTGAGTTTTAAACCAACTCACATTAACAAAGGTCTCACTACAGTATAACAATCTGATACTTCAGTCATTCACTTTGAATGGACAAAGAAACACATCTTCACAGATTAATGACTGAGAACCTTCCTCACCATTAAGCTGAGGAGGTTTGAAGAAAACCCAACAAAGTAGAAGATAATCAATTAAGAATCATTTATTTTATTCACCGGTTTTTAATTAGATTAAGTGCAACTGAACAATTCAATCATAAATACTATTATTATGTTATTTTATATTTTGCAATAAAAAGAAAACGACTATTTGTTTGACCTCATTGTTATTTAATCTCAAAGAAATGAATGACATTTTAGTGATAAGGTGACACGTTTCCCTCCTAAAGTGAACTCAACAGGTCACAACACATTCACTTCCTGCTCTAATCATTTTGCTGCATTCTTCACACACCTGTGTTAAATAACCTCCTCACACAGACACGCTTTATCAGGTTGTTCCTTGTTTTGTATCAATTGGAGCAAAACTATAAATGTGTGAGTTTTTTGAAGTGTGAGTCAAAGAATACAATTTGTGTACTTGTACTTAAGAATTAGAAGAGGTGTAACTGTTGTTTTGTATTTGTGAAAGACTAAAAAAACACAATTACTCATCTCCTATAGGATTCTTGTCTGTGACTTCAAGCTCATGGTTACAAGAAAAATACTTTTGCACCAAAATACCTTCTAGGAGAGAGACAGGACATGAACAGGTATGAGTGAGTTAGTGAATACGTTATGGAACAATCTGGATCTCACATGTCCCGCCCCCACTCCCTGCTGTCACTCACGTCCAAACGTTTAGCTCCAGGGAGGCCAGAAGTTCCAGTTCACTGCAGGATTTGAGTCATTTTTCAGTCTGTTTAGGTTTTAAACAGGTGTCTGAGAGCATCTCTACAGTCAGTCCCATCGGCATTGATCAATTTACTTCTGTTTGTACTATCTGAAAGTGGTCAGGGGACTGTGAACCAATCAGCTGTCATGTAGTTTTGCTCCATGTGGGTTTGTGGTCTTCGTATATAGAGAAAGCTTTCTTAGAGATAAAGATCACATTTAAAGGGATTCTCCACCGGGAAGTTATTTTTTGTCTGTTGCCATATTCCTCAGAGTTAGATAAGTGGGCAGAAACAATTTGTGAACAGCCCAGCCGTTTTCAAATAGCATGCTATTAGGTACCATTCACTTACAGTGTTTTACGCTAAGCTAATGCTAAAGGAGTATCGCCGGAGGCCGGATCAGGAAAACGGCTGAACTGATTCCATCCAGCAGCTATTAGATTGTAAAACAAGCTGTTCTTATGTGTCCATTAAGGTGGTTTACGTTTATAATAATATTTGAATTTTGAACTGCTGTAATAAACTAATTTCCCACAAGTCAGTCTGTCTATCTGACTCTGTTTTATAACATTTCACTGAAGTATAAAGAGAAAATCCAGGTGTGATGACGTGTGCAGACTGACCACTAGAGGGCAGTGTGTTACAGAAGAGCAGCTGTTGTTTCAGTCATTTCATTCTGACTGATCCTTCATCACTAAACTCACAGGAGAGACCCGCTGCCTCCTTCTGATGATGCAGCAACACTTTCATAAGAAAAATGCACTTTTTGGTTCATTTGTGTCACCGTGCTGCGTTCCAGCACAGAGGCCTGAGCTCTATCCACCAGACTGTACATGTTTAACTTCACTTATCTAAAACTGGACACACATATTTAATGTGAGGGTAGTCAAGCCTCTCTATTATAAGAACCACAAATAGTACTGTTATTGTCTTAAATATTACCGTTAAGGTTTTGTGATGTTTGGAATAAATGGATCTAAATTAGTTAAAATGTCTTTGCATGAATTTAAAGCAAATGAGCACAACAAGGAGAGGCTATAAGAGGAGTTCCAGGGGCAACTAATTAAAACATAAAGGAAAAAATTAATTCAAGTTAGAAAAATAACGAAATTACAACAAAAGGTGACTCAAACTGGAAATACAACAAACACGCTGTTTATTGGTTTTTGGGAATAATGTGCACAAATTAGCAATCCATCTGGCAATTGTTCACTTCATAAATACGGGTAATCGATACGTTTAGTGTTTTAGACGCTCACGTGTCGCAGCAGCAGCTGCAGAGCAAACTAACTTTTATCATTGATGTTACTGATATGATCTTTTAGAAATTCCTGAATCTGTCTTAAGCTCTAATACAACAGCACCCCCTAGTGGACAATCAGAGCATCACTCAGAATTTTAGGGGTTTTGTCTCCTATTGATGTCTGTACACCTACAATAAAACATGATATATTTAATATATAATAACGTCCATGCTTATTTTAAAGCCACGGAGGAGGCGAAGTCATGAAGTGATAAAAGATTTTCTAATGTTTTACAACTGTAATATATTATTTAGGAAATAATATTTTGTGCTTATAAATAATTTTGTTAAATGCATTTTTTAAATGATTTGTGTAAAATGAGTCCCATCTGATTGACTTGGAGGAACATCACTGCTCTCTGTCACACGGCCCACAAAATGTGATCTTTTTTTTTTTTTTGGTGTTTGTAAAAATTAAAAAACATATTATTTTTTAACTCACGTATAACTACATTTCTATGTGATATTTTCATTGTCTTGCTTTCAATCATAGCAAAACACAAAATACTTCTTTGTACAAATGTAAGAAAATCATTTATTTTGAAGCCAAACTATAAAAGATGTTATTATACTAAAAATATTATGAAAATCAGGATGACTTTTACATGTGAGCCCCGCTTCATTCTCATGCAATATTAATGTGTTACTTCAAAGACTCTTTTAAGTTGTCTCTTAAAAAAATAAAAAGCCGTTTCAGAGCTTTCTTCTGCTGATTAGTGCCTGCTTTTCTAAAATTACTCTAATCCTAATATTCTCTTTGAAAAAAAATCTAAAATGCGTGGAGAAATCTTGTAAGAATGATAGCGTTTCATGACCAGACTCCTACAGACGCATCAGTTCACATCAGACAGCTTCCATGTTTAACTGACTGCTGATGAACAACACTGTGTTTTCAAATACAATGGACTTCATTTTTTTTATAATAACCACAAGTGGGTTTAATGCAAAAATAGACCACAAAAGCACCAACAGACAGCATCATTTTATAAATGTTTACTCCGAAGAACGTTTCACTTCTCATCCGAGGAGCTCCCTCAGTTTGAATTTTGGAGCTGGAGCTGTGTGCTGCTCATTTGATTGGTGGACAAAACAAAACAAAACAAAGAAAACAACCAAAAAGTCAAATGAACTATTCCTCCAATAATTATTTTCAGATAAAAAGTTTATGTATTATTTTCAGGACCAAAATCTAAATGTCAAGAAGAAAGATTAGATACTATTTCCCAAAAAACATTAAGTTTTTATTCATTTATTTATTTATTTATTTGTTTATTTACTGACTTATTTTCAAGGGGCTCCTCTTTCAATGCAACGAAGCAACATAAGACAGCAGAACTACAAGTGGCTTGAAAGAAAATATCAGAGAAAAGCTAAATAAATACATAAATCATAATAACAACTAAGTCAGATGACATTTATAAAAATGAATAAACAATAATACTAATAGAAAAAATAGAATCCAGATTATTTCCAGAATACAAAGAAGTTGACAAAAAGGTCAAAATATTTTTGGGAGAATAAAAGATAAAATACTATTTTGAGAAAAAAGTTCAAGGCTATTTCCCACCTGAGGACGTAAACCACAGGATGTCCCCGAACCTCAGAGAGGTCTTATTAAAACAAAGGAGGTTTTTTACTGTCAATTTAAAAAACAAACAGGCTTTTTACTGAATAGAAGTCCAGCTTATTGGCTACTTTAGCAGCAGAAATCATAAAACTCCCATCAACCCTTCAAAATAAGAGTCTCACACACGTCAAAACATCTGAAGCTTAGAAAACAGTTTGAGTTTTTATCAATAACCTGACTGTCGGCTCATCAGTCCAATCAGACCTAAAGGATATTTGTCTGAACAGATGCTGCAGAACTTACATTTAACCTTTATCAGAATGGACATAAATCCATTTAAATGTGTCTCAGAAATACAAGACAGGAAGTGAGAGCTCTGAGGACACTAATTGGTACTGAAAGAAACTAAAGACCAAACCTAAAGCAGAACTAAGACCGTGGATCACCTGTTATGGAGTCAATGATAATGATGATTCACTTGGTACAGATCTAAACAGATGCTAAGGTGTTTATACTGGATGCTACACACACCCTGTGATGTATAATGAAGAATAACAGAAGTAACTACTTCAAAGTATCAAAATCCGCAGCTTTATCCCCACTTTCTTTGAGTCTGCTGTCAAACAATGACCCCTTCATGAGCAGCCATTATTCAGTCTCAGCCCTTCTTCTAAAACAGGTCATCCCAGTCCTTCAACTTGACAGTCTCCTGCTGCTCCGGCTTATCCACACCCCATTCCTTTCTCCTTTTCCTACTCCTGGAAGAAAAGACACAGAGACGGGGGATTTGCCTCACGGTAGGTAGCTGTTTTATGTGTAGCATATGAAAAAAGGGGGGTGCTCGGGGTTTTTTGTTTTATATGGTGAGACTTGGCAAAGAGATCCAGGAGCCCACTTGAGGGTCTTAGAACTGAATGATTTGTTTGGGGAGACCTTCTCCAACCCAAAGGAGGATTAGCTGGACTCAGGTTCCCATGGAAAGCCTTTCCATACAAAGCACACAACATGAACAACATACATGTATGTTAATGCATCCTCATGAGCTCAAAGAGGTCCCACTCAAAGCGGGGAGCTGCATTTGAGCAAGACTTCCTATAAAGAGCACGACATGTGACAGGCCTGGGATCAAATATGAGCCAAAAAAAGCTCAAAGAGGGATTTTATAAAAAATAAATTGATGCTGATAAGAGCTTCAGTCATTTTATGGAACCAGGTGTTCCTCTGGAAAAAGCTGGAACACGTTTTCTCCTCATGCAGTTAAAAGTTTGTTTAAGGGTTTTTGTTCTTGACTATTATATCCATCACCTGTTCATTATGTCTATAAAAAAGACAAAGTAATTAATAATATTACTTAATTAATCAATCAAGTGGACAAACAATAATTGCTCAATTGCCTTTGTTCACTTTTTGAGGTAGAAAAGTCAAACTCCTAAACACCTCTTCATGTTTGTGACTGAGGAGGTTACAGAACGATTACACATGAGAGTCGCTTTGAACAGATCTCATTTCGCATCAAAACAAAGATCATTTAGATATTTTTCATGAACTTATTAAAACTATTCAGATGATTTTTAACAAAACATCTTGTATAAGTTGATCTAACATGCAGTTTTTAAAAGATAGAGGATTCATAAAGCAGCAATGCTGCCCTCTGCTGGTCACACCAAACCTTTCTGCCCTTCCAGCACTGTGAAGCCAAACTGGTTCAATTTTATAAAACAAAAACATCTCGTGTTCTTTTATCTGATGGATATGAAACAACTAGTACGTCTTTCATCATTTTACCTGTAAAACTATTTGTTTTTTACAGATCTTTACAGCTTCAGAATGTTCTCTCCTTATCAGACCTGAGAGCTGAAGGTATTTGTTTTATAAACTGTTTGTTAATAAAAAGTAATTTTGATATTGGTCAGTGATTATGCTCTCTAAGCTTTGGATGCTATAATATCAGGATCTAAAACCTAGAAGTACAGCAGCTGTTAGGAGCAGATGATCAAAATGCAAAGGAAAAGTTTTATTATTGGTCAAGTAAATCAAACTACTAAATAGCTTTTTATGGATAGCACATTGCATATTAGGAGTAATTTTATATTGTTTTACACAATGACAAAGAGCAGAAACCCTGTAGAGAGGTTTCCATTATGAACGTAATTCAGACACAGCTGACGGTCAAAGATAACGATGCATTTTTTACTCAGAATGGTTCAATATGAGCATCTCTCTTAACTTATATTTTGTGTAGAATGCACATAATTAATGTTATTGTTAATTAATTATAATGTTTATGAACCTACATTGTAATCGTACCTGAGGGTGGGCTTAGCATCATTTTGGACAAAGGCTCCACTTTCATCTGGTGAAGAATGGACTGTAGATGTTAGCTTGTTCTTTCATGAATGATCTCACTTTATTGGTGGAAACTGTTTCAGGTAAAAAGGCTTGAACTACTTTAGGTCAAAGACTACAGCAATCTGAAGAGACGACGCGTCGGCTTCCTGTTCATCTGAGTTCTGTGTCCATTAAAAACATTGTAGAAATAAATAGGAGGTTTAAAAAAAACATTCTGCCACTTTCAGAGGTTTGTTACCATCAGTGAAAACTGTCATTTGATGATGAAACATCTGATTTTCTTTTCTCTAAAACCAACTTGCTTTACGTCGTGTTTCAGGAGCACCATCAGTAATATAAAGACAAATTCTGTTTATAAACAATAGGACAATCTCTTCGCTAAATAAACTTGCTACTATATGAGAAAACTTTATTAAGGTGTTTTGAGGACACAAGCCCTGAAGTTCTGATCTGCATGTGGGTCATGTGGGTGCGTGACATTATGGTGGTTTGCCTGTCCCAACGTGAGGAACCCCCATGATGAAATCACAGCAGCTGTGAACACCACTCCTAATCTAATCAAGCATTTGCTGTAGTTGTCCACAGCAACCTGGGACACTTCTTTCATGTCCCAGTGCTATCCCAGCATGCAGGACTGAACAACTGGTAGCTTTACTGTCAACACCTCCCTGTGAATGCCACGGACAGCTCCTCCTTGAGATTAGCATGCCAGCAGCTCTCTTCCCTAAAATCTCTGACAGCATTATCACATGCTAAGTCAAGGGCATGCGTAAGAGCCAGCTGTCAAGTAGAACAAATTCCTGCTGCTGCACTCAAGGTCGCTCCCACCATTCAGAGCAGTGGTGCTCGTCATGACTCCCAGGGTAGGTGTTAACTCGGCAAGGCTAACGGTTTAGCTTGGACGCCCTGGCATGTTGGAAGGAGAGTAAACTGCTCTGCAGCCTCTCAGTGGTGTGAAGGCGTGGCAAGTAGAGAGAAAAACTACAGCTGGTAACAAAGAGTTCACACAAATCACCAGTGACTTTGATGATAACGTACCTGTTACAGCAGAAAAACACACTGGCCACTTTATTAGGTTCACCTGTTGAGTTGCTTGTCACACAAACAGCTAATCAGCCAATCATATGGCAGAAACTCGATGCATTTAGATACTTTAATGTGGCGAAAGACGACTTTTAGGTTTAAACTGAGCGTCAGAACGGAGAAGGAAGCAGACTTCAGGGACTGGTCTGAGGATTTCAGTAACCGCTGATCTATTGGAATGTTCCCCTAGGGTCCAAAAAAGACAAAACATCTGATGAACAAAGATGTTTGTCAGTGTCAGAGGTCAGAAGATAATGGGCAGACTGGTTCTAGATGTTAAAAAACAAAAACAACCACTGGTTCCAACAGAACGGGAGATTCACACCATGGATGAAACTGTGATGCTGTCACGTTGATCTGAACCAGAACGTCTGAGAAATGTTTTCAACACCTTGTTGAATCTGTGGCTTTGTTCACACTGCAGGTCTTATTGATCAGTTGTGAATAGTTTATGGTTCTGCAGCTTCCTGCATGTGTAGAAAGTGTGACGTCGCACACTACATGCTGTATTCACTAAAGAAAATGTGGATGCTACACATTAAACATGTCTAAATTGTTAAGTTGTTGTTAAATCAGAACCAACACAAAACAGTGACCGAGTGACGAAGTGAAGCGTGTTGTTTACATGTGATCTTGCTGCTTCCCGCCTCCTCCGGCACAGACGGGTTCCATTCGTTCTGTGCTGTTGATATAAAAGTTGACTGAACTGTGACTCGACTGTTCAGACTGAGGTTGATTTGAAAAACATCAGCTACGTTTAAGACCAGAGAGAAAAGTCACCTAAGTCAGATTTGGAAAAAAACTGATTTGATAAAAAAATAAAATCAGATAGTAGAGGCAAAAAAGTCACTAGCCTGCAGTCTGAACATAGACTTAGACACCAAACATTAAGGTGGTTCCTAAGGCAGAAGAGATTACAACCTTATAAGCAAGGAGTACCTAATAAAATGGCCAGTGAGTGTATATCGTTTAGGATTCTGATAATGTGATTATCTACTTCTTCTCAAGGCACAAGTCATAATCACACATATTCTAGGTGAATTATACCTGAAACTGAAGTCACATCAGAGTTAAAACTCCTTCCATCTCCTGCTGCATCCATACAACAGACAAAAAGTCTGACATCAAAACTAGACCTTATAGACGGGATGTTTCCCAGCAGCTTCTGTCACAGTTTGTTTATGAATCCTAGAATCTTTTTTCAATATTTTGTAATTGTCTGATGTGCAGGATATAGTGACATCTAGTGGTTTACTTTAATAACTGCACACAAAAAACACCAGCCAGTCTGCTGTAGAGACGGCGTTTGTCCTGTAGTTCTGTAAAAGAACGATGCTGCAAAAGGTGAGAAGGACGACATGCATGAACTTCCTGTCTTTAGTTACCATTCTGTCTGGAAGCCATCCCAGCTGTCGGGGTGTGAGAGCTGGGTTCATCCCACACAGGTCAAGGGTCAACACAGAGAAAAAGATCTAAACGGTTTAAACTAGCAGAAGTTGAGGAATTACAAATGAAAACTAACGTTTACCGATGTTCTGGTTAGTCACTGTCACGCTGTCCCAGAGAGTCTCTGCGTGGAGTCTGGATTTCCTCCAATGTTATGAAAACATGCGTTTTTGATGACAATGCTATAATAACTTTTTCAGATGAATGTCATGGAGATAAATAAGAAATATAAGGATGTGTTTTTCACTCAGGAGAATCCAGGTTGTATACCTCACAAATCATGTAAAACTTCAATTATTATAGCCCTTATAAAAACACCTACTTCATTAATGTCAAGTCAGCAAGAAGGGAGGGGACTGTGAGGGAACTGGAGCTCAGGGAGAACGGGGGAAAACGTCCAAACTCCAAACAGATCATGGTGGGAAGGGAAGGACCTGCAAACAGGAAGGCTTCTGAAAGTAGAAAGGAGAACAAATACCAACAGAACTGACTAATATCACTCAATTTAAGTAAACAACAGATGATCTGACAGTCAGCAAAGAAAGTTTGGATAAATAAAAAGAGAAAACTGAAAAATAAATGAAAAGCAGGTGTGAAAACTCCCAGTGAGACCAGGTGTGCAGAAACAGCAGAAAGCTAAAATAACTAAAACAAATGAAAATTTAAAAATCATTTCCAGAATAAAGATGAAATATGACTTCAAGAATAAAGTCAAAATCCTGAAATAAAGAATATGCTGTTTTAAAGGCACATCAGGCAGTTTTTAGCACCCCCTAGTGTCCGTTTTAAATCACTGTTGTAAAAACGTCATGACATGAGTCTCATCCTTCTATGAACAAGCAAAATAAAGGAGGAAACACTAAACAAAAAAGCAATTTTCATTATGTCCAAAGATTTTCATCATATTTATCCTCATCAGTGGGTCTTTGGTTGGATTGTGTGTTTTGGTATTATTTACTCTGTGAGTAAACCCAAACAGAAAGCTTCTGCAGTCTGTGGGACAAGAAAAGAGCTGATCAGCTTGAGACAAATTCAACAATTCCTGCTGATTTTAATTACAGCCAACAGGGCAGTGCATGCAACATTAAAGGCAGAAAACACACAGGGCTACATTTCAGGCAAGTCGTCCTCTCGGTTTTCTCGTCCTCCCACCCTCGGTTTGCCCCCTCCTTCACTTTAATCCAGTGGTGGAATTTCTCTCGACAAGTGATCAAAGACCAGTAGCGCGATGCCAGGTGCGGCTGTAGCTTCAACTGTTGACAACCACCTAGCAATTTTTCCCTGTTCCTTCTCTCCGTCTCTGAAAAAAAGAAGAAAACCTAAACAAAGCTGGGTGAACCGCTGTGAGTTTGAGTCTCTGAAAAACAGTTTCCACCCTCCGTTTTTTTTAGGGCTTTATTCTTTTTTCCAGAAGGGGAAGTTGGTGTAGCTTCTTCTTCTTTCTTTTTGACGGTGATCTGTGCTACCTAGTCTCCCTCCCCCTCTGTGCGCTGTGTGGTGGCCGATTTGAGGAGTTCTGTGACAGTAAATTACGGTACACTTGAGACAGACGAGCAGCAGGAGCTGTGGAACAGAGAGAGGAAGCACGGCAGGGTTTAGGCTTTATTAAGACTCAGCCACCAGGCATTGGCACAACAAGCCAACATGCAGGTGAAGGATGCAGCACAAAGTATCTCTCTCAGCCTATAGGTGGTCCGCCACTGAAGTCAGAATCACATCAGCTCTAATAGGTATCTCATGTCTAAAAGTGTCTGAAAGTGTTGTTTTTATACAGCAGATGGACAAGACTGCACTTTGTGCCTCTGTCATTCTCAGCTCTGAGGAAAGTTCTTCAGGAGACTTTTTAACTGACAGGTTTATTTAGAGGCAGATTTGAGCAAATTCACCAGGTAACAGCTCAGAAATAAAGGCAGCATCATCATCACACCAGTCTGAGTTCTTCTTCTCTGTTTATCAAAGTTATCATTAAACCATGAAACAACGTGTTTATGTCGGTGTCAGCAACCCAGCAACAACCCAGCAACAACAATAACATGTCAACAAAAAGTCACAACAACAACAACAAAAAGTCATATCACAACAACCAAAAAACCACAACACAACAAAAGTCACAAAAACAACAATAACATGTCAACAAAAAGTACAACAACAAAAAGTCATATCACAACCAAAAAACCACAACACAACAAAAGTCACAAAAACAACAATAACATGTCAACAAAAAGTCACAACAACAAAAAGTCATATCACAACCAAAAAACCACAACACAACAAAAGTCACGAAAACAACAATAACTTCATAACACAACAATAACATGTCACAATACAACAAAGAGTCACGAAAACAACAATAACATGTCAACAAAAAGTCACAACAACAAAAAGTCATATCACAACCAAAAAACCACAACACAACAAAAGTCACGAAAACAACAATAACATGTCAACAAAAAGTCACAACAACAAAAAGTCATATCACAACCAAAAAACCACAACACAACAAAAGTCACGAAAACAACAATAACATGTCAACAAAAAGTCACAACAACAACAACAAAAAGTCATATCACAACAACCAAAAAACCACAACACAACAAAAGTCACGAAAACAACAATAACATGTCAACAAAAAGTCACAACAACAAAAAGTCATATCACAACCAAAAAACCACAACACAACAAAAGTCACAAAAACAACAATAACATGTCAACAAAAAGTCACCACAACAACAAAAAGTCATATCACAACAACCAAAAAACCACAACACAACAAAAGTCACAAAAACAACAATAACTTCATAACACAACAATAACATGTCACAATACAACAATAAGTCACGAAAACAACAGTAACATGTCAACAAAAAGTCACCACAACAAAAAGTCATATCACAACCAAAAAACCACAACACAACAAAAGTCATGAAAACAACAATAACATGTCACAATACAACAAAAGTCACGAAAACAACAATAACATGTCAACAAAAAGTCACCACAACAACAAAAAGTCATATCACAACAACCAAAAAACCACAACACAACAAAAGTCACGAAAACAACAATAACATGTCACAATACAACAAAAGTCACAAAAACAACAATAACTTCATAACACAACAATAACATGTCACAATACAACAATAAGTCACGAAAACAACAGTAACATGTCAACAAAAAGTCACCACAACAAAAAGTCATATCACAACCAAAAAACCACAACACAACAAAAGTCATGAAAACAACAATAACATGTCAACAAAAAGTCACAACAACCAAAAAACCACAACACAACAAAAGTCACGAAAACAACAATAACATGTCACAATACAACAAAAGTCACGAAAACAACAATAACATGTCAACAAAAAGTCACAACAACCAAAAAACCACAACACAACAAAAGTCATGAAAACAACAATAACATGTCACAATACAACAAAAGTCACGAAAACAAAAAAATAAAAAATGTTTTAAATGATATTTCATGTCTAAACTATGATCTATGGGTAGAGTTCCATAACATGTTATCCTTCTAAGACCCTCCTTCCTTTATGCTTCCTTTATTCTGAGGTCTCTGCACTGGTTACCTGTTAAATGTAGAGTTCATTTTAAAATCCTGACTCTAACTTTCAGGGCCCTACATGGCCAAGCTCCTCTTTATGTTACTGAACTGATAAAGCTGTACGCTCCACCCCGAGTCCTCAGGTCCACAGACCAGAATCTCCTAACAGTTCCAAGGACCAGATTTAAAAGTCGAGGTGATCGCTCCTTCCAGTCTGTTGCACCTCGACTTTGGAATGACCTTCCTTTAGTTTGACGCTGTATAGACAGTCTGGACTCCTTTAAAAAGCAGTTGAAGACCCAATTATTTAAAACTGCTTTTAACTAAATCTTTTATGTTCTCTATTTGTAATGATGTTGTTTGTTTTATTGATTTTACTTGTTGTTTTTTGATCATGTTTGATTCTGTTTTTTGTGAAGCACTTTGCGATTGTTGTCTGTGAAAGGTAGCCTAGTATACTAGACTGTCAGTTCTGCTCTGCAGACTTTGGTCTAGCCACGCTCATTGGAACCTCTGCAGCCCACTGATTGGTCCGGTCAGTCTCATACCGGGCCAATCACAACACCTAAACAGGTTGGAGGGCGGGATTAGCCGATGACGTCAGCGCTCCGGCTGAATTTAAACAACATGGCGGCAGCTCGGGAACAGCTTTCGTTTGAAACGTCTTTATTATGAACTTTGAACGATTTAGATTTGGGCTTTTCTTTAAGACGTGAACAGATAGAGGCACTTAAGGCTTTTATTTTGAAAGAGGATTTATTGGCCGCTTTGCCGACGGGATACGGTAAAAGTTTAATCTACCAGCTGTTTCCGGTTGTTGCTAAATGGCTCTAGCGCTATCCAATAGCATGTGAAGATGGTTTGATTGACAACTGTTGGTCCCGCCCCTATGAATGAGTCGTTTCAGTGGACCGTGGCCAGACTATATATCTACATATATAGTCTGGTTTACCAGGCTATGTGAAAGGTGCTATAGAAATAAACTTTACTTACTTCCTCCTTTAGACCCCTTTGAATTCTCTCTGACTGGTGAACTTTTTCAGCCAATAGAATTCAAGTTTCCACATTGTCGGCTGTCAGTCAACGTGCATGCGCTTTACATAAGTAAACCTGTAGATGTGGGGGTCGCACGCGTCCAGGACGCTCCGTGTCTTCCTGTTTACAGTCTCAGCCGGTCATGGAGAAGTCAGAGCTAATTTATAATAAAAGTTATCCATTTCCTGGCTACTGAGGGATGTTTTAGGATGGGCCGTGGTACGTTGGATTAAAAAAATGCTCTTTTGCTTAAATGCTCCACATAGCTGCTTTAAACGATGCAAATTCATGTAAAAATGAATTTCTGTACATGTTTCGGTTGCTGAAATATCAACAAAATATGCAGCAGGGGCATCAAATCCAAAAAGTTAAGGGCTGAGGAAAGGAGTCTCTGTTCTTAGGTCACTCCCTGTTTCTGATCCACTTCACTGTTAATTGGCAGGGTGACAAAAAGTCACCAAAACATGATTTTATAATTGAATATTTCACATCTGAAATACTAATTATTTATGTTCAGCTATTCAAAATCACTGAGATGGGTTGATTGTGAAAGATGAGTTATCAACACCTTTTATACAACTAAAAGGAGCCTTCATTGTGTCGTCTACTGGATAGAAACCATCAGTAGTCCGCTTCATCAACAAACAAGTGGATTTAGGTTTAACACACAAATATGTTGTAAGTGTCACAATTACATTTATAATGTACCTGCTAGAAGACGACCAAGTAGAACGAGGATTTAAATAAACCCTGACTCATTTCCAGGACAGTTAAAGAGATTTTGCGCCACAAATAAGAGAATGGTAGAGTTTTAAGTGGTGATCCGTGTCGACCAAAGAAGCTGTTGTCCTCTGGAAAAATCTGTTGTTTTCCTCCTTTGAAGAATCGGTTATGAAAGTAAATCTGACAGAGAATTATCAGACTAAGACAACATAACTGAAGCAGTGATGATTACATTAAAGAAAATCAAGACAAAATATTCAGTCAAATCCTTTCAAGTTGATGTGAAAATGGATTGTTGTGAAAAAGAAGTAAAGGGGGCAGAAGGAGTCTCTTCTGGCTGTTAAATTGGACGTGCATATGACAAATTTCAAAGGCTGTCAAAATAAAAAAAATGAAAAGGGGGGTAGAAAGGGTTAGAAAAAATGCATTTACATCATAAATGCACAGGTTCTCATTTCAAAAGGCCTCTTCAAAACTCTGTCAGGCTTTTAATGGTAGGAAAGTTCAAAGTGACACTAGGCTCCCACTGCTTCCAGAGATAGAAGAAGAACAGTGTGTGTGTGTGTGTGTGTGTGTGTGTGACCGTATGTGGTCTCACACACACACACACATACACCAAACCCCCTCTTACTACCTGCCTTATTGTGATTGTGAGAGTTTGTGAGTCTGTGTGAGGCTGACAGGTGTGCACAGAAAATCGATTGCAGTCACTTCTTTGTCCCTCTCAGGGTTCCTCCCCTCCATCACCCCTCCACGTTTTCACTCCACTCTCCTTTCTTTGCTTCCTTCCATCCCCTTTACAGTCCATAACTTCACTTATTCTGCTTCTCTTCTGGCTTTCTGCGTCTTTTCTCCCAGTTTTGTCCTGGATTGTTGGCGACGCGTTGCTCGAAATGGTATCCTGGGGAACGTTACAAACACTCTGAAGGCGCTCCGGATCCCAGCACCAGCCAGCCTCAGCCAACCAGCCGTGCCCCACGGTGATATCGCTGCATCAAAGCCACAAAATCTCTTCCCTTTTTCTTCGCCTCCCTCCCCTTTTCTCTGTCGCTTGTTCTACGGTGGCACTTCCAGCAGCTTCGAATGTTTAAACTTCATATATCAGCCTCATTACGGAGGCTCAAAGCCTTCCATCTCCTCTAAAGGCGCTCATTTGAATTTTTAATCACACGTATGTACGAGTGCTGCGCTCAGCAACTATCCAACACGAGCACACACACACACACACACACACACACACACACACACACACACACACACACACACACACCTCCGCTCCTTCAGCTCTTTCAGAGTGCTCTTCCTCTGAAGTTTTCAAGTTTAAACTTCCGTTTAGAAAAAGTCTCAGTTAATGTTGATCCGATGAGTTCGGATTTGGAGCGATAAGCGAGCGCACACACTCCTGACTCCATTGTGAGTGTAGTAGCATCGCTTGTGGGCGGCAGAGTGCTCGACTTGACTTAACGGTAGCATTCGATTGCCTCGCCAAGGTGCTACTTTAGAGTTCCTGTTCTCTTTGATGTCAAATATGTAGTGTGAGCGTAGAGAATATTATATATAAAATATACAGTGACACATCACTCATTTCCCCTACTGGATGTACTGTAGCTATGTAAGGCCTTCTCACGCTCAGTTACCATGTGCATACAGTCTTGGCTAAGCTACAGAGAGACTTTGTATCTCAAGTAATAACAGCGTGAGGGAGAAAGAATCCTTTAGATCTTCCTGCAAGAAGTACACCTTTGAATCTGAATTTCCTTGCAGAAAAAAGTGCTTTGAAAATCTAATGCATAAACATTATCTTCTTTCCCCCCACCCTTCTTCTTCTTCCTCCCTCCATTCCCTCCCTTCACCTAAAGCGCGCAGGCTTCTGAGCGACTTTGGAAAAACTTCCCTTTTTTTTTAGAGTCCTCAGTAACTTAAATAAGAGGCGGTCTGGGATTTGGATATTGTTATGTCTCATCAAAGGCAGAGATCTTCAGCTATCCTCCCTCGCCTGTTCGCTTGTTGTCTGTCAACGCCCAGTCTTCAAGAAGGATGCTTCTCCTCAAGACTGATGTACTGTAATCTAAAATAAACCCCCC
>SSNR01000007.1:633995-670683 GCA_006937965.1 Callopanchax toddi
GCCCTCCCCCCCACCTCTTATTCTCTCCAACAAAACAAACCCCCCCCCCCCCCCCCCCCCCCCCCCCCCCCACTCCGTCTCCCTACTTTGGGTTTTATTTTTTTGTAAAAATCTTTGTTAAGGCACGAGCTAGCTCGGGGGAACGCAGGCACAGATGCTGGCACTAGTTCAGTCAGTTAGTTACCTTTTTATGACTAAAAAAAACTCAATAACCAATGAAGAAAGTAGCTTATTGTTATTCTACCTGCAGCCAATTCACACACACATAAAAAACCCCAAAACACTCTTTTTTTATGAGAGAAGAAGAAAACTGGTTCAAATGGTTCCAAACCCGGTTTAAAGCCACACAGTTCAAGAAATGTTTCAAGAATTGAAGCATAAAATTGAAACATTTACAGTTTTTGACCCGTTTGTGGCGTTTATTGATTTGTCTTTGCAGCTGACAGCCACTCGCTGCTCTCTTTCCTTTCACACAGCAGGCCAGCGAAGCCAGTGCCGTCCTGCTGTTGTCAGTGTCAGCTCTGAGTCCAGAGCACCATCAGGTCTGTGGATCATAACGAAACGCCTCACAATAGCTCCACACTAAAATATGAAACCATAAATAGGAAGGGCCTCTGATTGGCTCATACGTGCTATTCATTCAGTGCTACCCATATGCCACCTCCTCCTCCCACACCCTTCCCCCCCCATGTCCACAAAAACACTTGTACACCCCCACCTCCTCCACCCCATCACCCCCATCCCCGCTCCACTCTCCCTTTGCACCTGCCGCTGTGAACAGCAGGATCTCAGTGTGTGATTCTGTTCATCCTTCGCTTTCCTCCCTGCTCCTTCCCTCCATCCCTCCATCCCTCCCTTTCATGTGTGCTCTCCAGTCAAGCCCAGCTGGATCAGGCCTGCCAGTCTGGTCACATGCTGTCTTTGTTGGTGTTGAAACAAGCAGCGTTAAGCCACGGATGGAGAGCCCCGAAAACTTTGGTTTTCACTAAACAGTTAACGTCTGTGTTGGAGGTATGTTAAAAAGATGTGTTCTTATTTTTTATGGCTCTGTCATTTTATTATGAACTATGTTCATTCACAATTAAAGTTTTTGAGCTATAGGTCAGTTCATGCTAAATTAGCATTAGCATTAATGAAAAAATTATTAAAATCTATTAGATTGTATATACTATATCTATAGATACACATAAGTATAGTAAAATATAGTAAATATAGTAATAACTATGGTAAAAACTTAAATACTAGTGCATGATTTGTGATGTAATGCTAAAACAACGTATGAGCTTTAAATGACGTGCCTCTCTGTCCCTTCCTATGAGACTGATTGGGTTTTTCTTCTTTTGGGTTTGTTTTTGTGGACTCGGCTGCTTGTTTCTCTTGAGATTTGCAGAAACAGGAAGTAGTCCTCTGACCAGATCAATGCTCGTGGATTAGGAGAGAGGCTGCTGAACAGAGACATATTATCAGCTGATTTTCAGGGATTTAAAACAACTGTTGCTTAAAGAAGTCATCCTGATGCATTAGAACTGCTGGTTTAGTTTATGGTGTTTGTGCTGCTGCAGCGCCGTGTGCAGCAGCATAATAATTCACATGTGGTTTAAACAAATTAAACAACCAGTTTAAAGCTTTACTAATAGGTTCTAATGCATCATTATGACTTTTTTGAGCAAGAGTTGTTTTAAAAACCTAAAATCTGGCAGCTAATTTGTCTGGTCAGAGGACTACTTCCTCTAGCAGTGGTTCTTACTGTAGACAAATAACTGATAAATCCACTGTAAATAACCCAAATATTGTTCTAAGTCTTGATTTGGAAATATTATAAAGACAGAAGTAACAACCCTCCACCCCCACCACCCTGCCAGTGAGTCTCAATTCATTTTCTGAAAGTTGGCAAACAGATAAGGAATATTCTAACTGAAATAACACCCATGCATTTATTTTATCTTCTACCGAGGGTCACAGGGAGCTGGTGCCTGACTCTCCAGCATCACGGGGTGAGAGATGGGGGACACCCAGGACAACCTGCCAGTCCATCATCAGAGACAGTTGAGCTGACCTGCATGTTTTGGGGCTGTGGGAGGAAACTGGAGCTCCTGGAGAAAATCCATGCATGCATGCAGAGAACTCCAGGACGAGACCCTACGACCTCCTGCTGCGAGGGAACAATGCGACCCACTACGCCACCACACAGCCCTTAAGTAACATTAATACAAAACTTACAACAGAGCACAGGCTTAAAATAATATTTGCATGAATTCCTTTGACATTTTTCAGATTGGACCTGTTTTAATCTTGACCTTGACCCTGTTTAGACTAGCTATTATCTATTCTGTAATTCTTCAAACTGGGCCATTCTAAGAGCTCTACATAATCTACACACTTTAAGTAAGTTCCTCCTTAAATTATTTTAAATCTGGAGGTTTGTTTCCTTTATTTAAATACATCTCAATCTCCTCCACCTTATGTAGTCCTCCTGAAATACACACACACACACACACACACACAATAACACACACTAGAACACACACTATCCCCTTCAAATTCTAACTTCATTCTAATTCTTCACAAAACATCTGCCACGTTTTGATGTTTCATTTACATGAACAGAAAAAAGAGAAAAACATCAAAGATGAACATTTCAGCAATCAGCTATCACTCAATTAGCGCTCAGCCACTTTCCCTCTTCAGAACTAGTGCGTGGAGGGTTTTTGAGAAGTCTTTGAAAAATCATACTTTTCCCTTTATCACTTCATCTCACTGCAAAACAATTTCTTCCTATTATCCTCACAGCGGGGAGTCCGATGTCCTGTAAAGGTGTACCGTAATGCTTTATAGACAGAGAGGAGAAGGCTCTTTTATTCTTTGCACCTTTTACCCCGGATACATTAAACAGAATCAAAGACGACATTTACATACCATTTGCGTTTCATGTCTGAGGAGTTGAGACAGAAGCAGCATTCATTCTATGTGAAAGTAGGAATGTTTTGACTTTTTGAACTTTATAGAGAAAGATACAAGAGGGAGGGATGAGTGAAAGATAAAGGAAGGAGGCGAGGAGTAAAATTCATCTCAAAGTTCCTCAGAATACAGTTTCCTTTGGTCATGCTGCCACAGTTCTCCTTCTTCTTCTTTAGAGTTAACACATCACACATCCTTTTACATAAGATGAACTCATTGTTACTGTAGTAAGTACACGTGACTGAAACCAACAGCTGTTTTCTTTATGTCCTGAAATATAAAAGTAGATTCCTAAAAATGAAACCAACAGCTGTTTTAGTTTGATTTATACAATATTTTGTAGGAGGTACTGTATCATTTTAATCTGAGGGCTTGTTATAAGTTTGTGCCTAAAAAGCAGATGTTAGTCTTCATAAAACATTTTAAAAAACAAATTAAAAATACATTTATGTGACATTCATCTGATCAAAAGTCTTTATTTTTGTTTCTCATTCTCATCAATCTATGAAAAAAAGAAGTTCTAATGTTATAGCACTTTCTAAGTCCAGAGACTCCCAAAGCGCTTTACACTACATTCAGTCAGTCCCTCAGTCAGTCCTCCTGACCACCACCAGGTCCCTCTGACCACCACTAGGTCCTCCTGACCACCACCAGGTCCCTCTGACCACCACCAGGTCCTCCTGACCACCACCAGGTCCCTCTGACCACCACCAGGTCCTCCTGACCACCACCAGGTCCCTCTGACCACCACCAGGTCCTCCTGACCACCATCAGGTCTCTCTGATCACCACCAGGTCCCTCAGACCACCACCAGGTCCCTCAGACCACCACCAGGTCCCTCAGACCACCACCAGGACCCTCTGATCACCACCAGGTCCCTCAGACCACCACCAGGACCCTCTGACCACCACCAGGTCCCTCAGACCACCACCAGGACCCTCTGATCACCACCAGGACCCTCTGACCACCACCAGGTCCCTCTGACCACCACCAGGTCCCTCTGACCACCACCAGGACCCTCTGACCACCACCAGCAGACAGGGTGGGTGAAGTGTCTCCAAGGACACAACGACAAAGTAACCCAGACAGAGCTGGGATCGAACCGATGACCCTCTGGTTGCCAGACCGGTCACTTTACCTACTGAGCTTCACACCACCACAAGACAAAAGGTGGGGGTCATGATGTCGTCTGTGTGTACATGGTTGTTCTTTAGCAAAGAACCGTATTTCATGAACTACTGGAAGGATTTCAATGAAACATTCAGAAAAGAAGCAATGTTTGTAAATCAAAATGGCCACCATGGTCAACTAAAGGCCAATTCGAGAAGAAAGCTGTTCTCACTGGGGTTTTCGAGAACAAAAATGATGTCATTTTGTTCTTGAAGTCCCAGTTCGGCAGCTCATGAGGCTTGTTCTTGCAGACATCAGCTGAGCAGAACTTTTTTCTGCAGGTCGTCCGAGAACAACTGCTGTGTCAGAAAGGGAGAATAGGCGTGGTTAGTGCGGTTAGCGGTTGACGTACGTTGATGTAACTTTTTCGCGGGCGCAGAAGTTAAAAGGATACCTTTGCGGTGAGAAAATACCCCCAGCTATAACTCAGGGAGTATGAATGGTCACTACTGAAACAAACTTTTTCAAACAAACCAGTGTTCGCTCATCAGGCCCCAACCCCAGGCCTGGCTCCAGGGCGGGACCCCGTAACCCTCTGGGCCAGGTACTCTGACTCATGAAACGTCTTCTGACCCACTGTTTGGATCACCCTTCACCTACATGGGAGACCCTACAGAGGCAAAAAGTGACCACACAGCTCCTCGGATCATCGGTGCACTCAAACTCAGGAAGGTGGTGGAGTCAAATGTAGTGTGTATAAAAGCTAATGTTTTATTACTCACCTTCCGCTTTATTTATACAGTTACCGAGGGTTTAGACGAGAGTCTGTGTGCTCTGGAGACCTGGGTTTAACCAACTGTTTTATGATAAAAGCAGGATTATCTAGATTCTTTTAGTCGCAGGGAGTCATTTATGTACCTGTTATTTGACGAATGGAAGCTGAGTCAGGAATAAATATATTCAATATTTATTATAAAAGCTGACGAACATTTGTAAACAGATTAGCATTTGAGGTAGCAATTTGGTTAGCATTCACTAAGTGGTAGATGTTCTAAAATTGATCTTCTGAGTTTAGAACCTGAGTCTCGTGGTGATCAAGACTAGGGAGTTAGCTTAAGGGTTTGGTTATCAGGGATAAGGTGGAGAGGTTACTTTGATGAGCAGCCTAGTGGTAGAGGGTTAGCTTTATCAAAGTAGCCTGCTTTACCAGGTCATGGGTCGTTACTGCACCTCGCTCCTGGATCACGTCCGGCTGGTGGAGTTCGACGAGGAAGCGGAGATTCCCCCTCGGTCGATCTGGGGCCCTGACAGGTCGATCGACCCGCCTGGCCTGGCGGAGAGCGTCCGTGGATGCGATGTCAGTGGGACCCATGGCTGGTCAGTTGATAGATGGCTGTCTTACCCATTCTGGTTGAGACAGAGAGGCAGGTGGATGTTTCCTGCTCTCAGGGGTAAGAAGCCTTCTTCGACCGCTACGGGGCTTGACCCATTACGGGGGCAGTCGGCATCAATAACCCACTGTGTAGCAAGTTGACAGCGGGTTGTTTTCTCCTCCGAGGCTGGTGGAGAACTGAATCCTTCCCGTGTGGGGCAGACAGCTGAGAGCTGTCAGTATACGTGGGCCAATCAGGAGACTCTAAACAAGACACGTGACTCAGGCTCTAAAGTCAGACGTCACCTCCGTGTCAGGAGTGTGGAAGGTTTACTTATTTATCCTTAGCAAGGTGGAAATAAGTAATAATACTGATTTAACCTTTTAGCAAAGTAACAATAATACTGAAGCTGGATCAAACATTCACAATGCTGTAAGAGAAAGTGCATTAATCATTTAAGACATTTCTGTAACAGATTAAGGTGTCATTTTAGGAAGAGACACCAAGAGTCTTTATTATTATTATTATATAAAGTCCGGTGGGTTCTTCCGATACGACCGTGACCTTGGAGGAATGTTGATTCAGGTTAAAACATAATAAAAGAGTCATTATAATCCGAATTATTGGGAAGAAGATGGATTATTATTTTTGATGATCATGTAGGTCAGAGGTCAGAGGTCAAGAGCGTATATTGATCACGCTACACAAAACTCACAACTAGGTTTTAGATCTGCTGTTATTTCCCACTTCGAACTAATATGTTAAAATATTTTGTTAAATAATCATGTATCTATTATATACTAACAGAAATGCTCAGCAACACTAAGGCAAAGAAACAAGGAGCAACTCCAAATCCATGACACAGAACCCTCAGACATAACGGAGGACTGGAGCTGCTTTCTGCCCCAGTGCCTTCATGGCTGGACCTGTTGAGTTATGCACACAGGGCACACTAGGCTACCTTCTTCTTGTTGAAAATAAATGGAGTCAAAGTGCTTGCCATGTGAACTTGCACCTGCTGTGCATCCACTGTAACCTCAGCTCCTCTGACCTTGTTCTCTTACATTAGTTTTCTTTCAACGTTCAGCTCACTTCAAGCCCCTTTCCCTTTTCCAACAATCTGCTTCTCCCTCCACATTCTTCTTGTTTTTTAACCCCCCCCCCCCTCCACGTTCTTCTCTTTTACCATCCCTCCCTTCACGTTCCTACACACTTTTATCTCCTCCTCGGGTTTAATGAAGTCTGCTCTTGTGTAATCTTACAGCAATCAGGCCCTCTCACCTCCCCTCTCTGACTCAGGTGTGTCCTCCGACAAAGAGCCATTGTTCTCAGGAACCTCTGCTGAAGCCTGCCTGGCACAAGCACACACCTGCAGCCAACAATGATACCTTTATTCACCTTACACACACATGAACACACACACACACGTAAGCCCTCACACAACATGCCGACTTGTGGAGGAACAAGTTCTAATGCAACATCTGAATGGTTCAAAATCACCGCTTGTTATCTCCTCCTGTGGAGGAATGAAGAAGAGAAAGAAGCTGGGGGAGGGAGGGAGGGAGTTGTTGTTTGCACAAGTTGGTGTCATATCTGATTACATCGGACAGAGGATCAGCTGAGAGGAGGAACACATGAACTCTGGAGATATTCCTCCTCCAGCGACGGTAATGTTTACAACGTAGCGACATCAAAATTACATTCAGGCAACGCGTCTCAGAAATCAAAGGTGATCTCCGCCGCACGATCCGGGGATTTCCAATACATGCACTACTTACAATAATACTGCAGTTTACACTCAGGGAAATGGGCAACTAATCTTTATTTTCCTGCTTCTACCAGTGAAACCTGAAGTCGGTATATGTGCACCTCAGGGCAGAAGGGGGAGGGCAGGGGGGGGGGAATACAATGACAGCAGTGACCGAGGAGAAAGAACAGAAAGGAAGTAGTGAGGGGACAAGCAACGGAAAAGAATTCACCTGAAAGGATACAGAGGGAAAAGGAGAAAAAGAGAAGGGAAGGGGTTCTTGTTGTTGAGATGTCACATCGGCATCACCTGTTAACGGGTGCAGGCCTGCAGGCAGGCGTTTCAAGTTCTCAGGTATCAGTGTGTTTGACTCCATCCCTGTTTTTCTGACAGCATCTGCTCTCATTGTGTTTGGTTTTCACCTCACCGTGTTGGGTGAATGCGCCGTCTTGCCAGAGGAAGATGTGCTGCTGACACCTGGTAGACTCTGTCCACCTCCCCCTCTCCCTCCCCCCGGGTGAGACAGGGAGCTTCTGAGGTGCCTCTGCCACATTCAAGCTGCACATATTTACAATATCTGACTCGTAGGGGATGTTCATGGTAGGAAAAGATGAGAAAACATCCCATAACGCCGTTACCGTGTGTGCACAGCGTGTGACATAGTGTAACTACAGTACACAGGAGTGCTCGGTGTGAGGAAACGGCTGGGCTTAAATTAGGAGATCAGTTTCACGCTTCAAACCCAAAGAAGTTCACAACCTCAGCTTTGCAGTTTCACTTCTTTGCCTGAACTCCAATTTGCGGAGGGAGCACTGTAAAGTTGTGAAGTATTTTCAGAATCTAAGTGGGTTATACGCCTCTCTGACGACGGAACACGGGGAAAGGGGTAGGATATGAGTGAATTGGAGGGGCTACGAGAGGGGGAAAGGGGGTGTATAGGATGCTTTTGTAATTTTACATGTGACAGGAGTGAAGCGAGGGATGGAAATAGAACAATGGGAGAAATGCTGAGCTTCTGAGGAGGCCCTCAAAGACTCCCAACTCAGAGGCTGATAAAAGCTCCTCTACTTCATACCCCAGCACCCCCTTTTCAGTCTCTCTCACACACACACACACACACACACACACACACACACACACACACACACACACACACACACACACACACACACACACACGAACACACACACTCAGCTCTCAGAAGAGAATATCATCAAGCTTTGTGTGCACGCAGCTGAGCGACAGATCGCCAGGGTGTGACAACCATGATGGTTTCAAGCTGAGGATTCGCCTTGAAACGGAGTCAAGGCGGTGTCACATCCTCATCGAGGCGGGATGAAAGTAGAGTAAACATGGTAAACATGCCAGGAAATTTGGGTAAAAACTGAAAGTGAGCAACACAATGGGAGGACACAAGTGTCTGAAAAGTGACACCGTCTCTTTCTATGGTTGGCTGTCAGTGAACTGTCTCAAAGGAGCAGTCTGTGGATAAATGGGAGTGGTTGAATATAAAGAGAAAGTCCTCTGTAATTAGCAGAACTAGAAGCATGAATGAGCAGAAGCTATTAGTTTAATAATAGAACAAATAGTGTGTTTATTTATCAGAACTTTAATGATCAAAATTATTTAAAAAATAGAATGTTTCTCTAAAACTGAATCAAAATGATGAAATAAGATAAAATAATAATAATTATTGTTAATAACCACCACCAACATTCACACACAGGTAGGTTAGGTGAAGTGTCTTGCCTGAAGACACAACAACAAAGACCAGCAGGAGGTGGGGATCAAACCGGCGACCCTCCGGTTTTCAGACAAGCACCCCCCTCCCCCAAAAAAACAGACAACTGAATTTCTGTGTTTTTTAAAGACTTTTTGCAGCAGAAACTTGATCTAATCTTCTCTTGGACCACACTAATCTCTCACTCTGCTGTTGAGGATATTTTTTCAAAAAATCTGAGACCATGGTTCTCGACCTGAAAAGGGTGGTCTGCCAACTACAGGTCAGGGAGAGGTCCTACCTTAAAGCAGCTGGATGGATTATTTCAGCAAGAGAGCAGTTTTTGAATCCAACGTTCAACAGATCCTCCTCGCAAAACACTTTTAGACCCGCGTGCGCTCGCGTGCACACGGCACATTACCTCTGTTTGTAAACTGGGCATAAACTGTGCAAATCCTCCTCAAACCGTAGGGTTTAATCACTCACAGTTCACAAACCATGTTCTCACACTGTACCAGGCTCTGCCTGAGCTGTCTGTCTCTGCTGTGCTTCTGATACGTAGCTCTCTGTAGCAGCGAGCTAAGCTGACGCTGCTGGACTCTGAAGCTGAACCCAGAAAACACTCGGTCGGTCGTCAAGGAAGTTCTTGACCAAAATAAACGTGTATCCTTGGCAAGCCTTTCCATTTTGTGAGGAGAAATGTTTAAAAATAAAAATAAATCCATCAGGGAATAGATAACTATTTAGTAGAAATGAGCTCTGACTGGATCTTCCATAACAGCAGACTGTAAACAGAGAAAGATACAGAGCGTCCTGTACGAGAGCGCCCCCCTACTGCTACAGGTTTGCTCGAAGCACATGCACGTTGTCAGAAAGCCGACAATGCAGAAATGTGAATTGTATTGGCTGAAAAAGTTTGGCGGCCAGAAAAAATGCAAAGGGGTCTATAGGAGGAAGGAGGGTCTTCATAGAACCCATAATAGTTTAGACCTGAAATATAATTTAAAACATTTAGAAAACTTTGATACATAGAAAAATGCTCCATCTAGCTGCTTTAAGTAGAGGAGTTTAGGTATCGTAGTTTAGGTATCGTAGGGTCTTGTTCACGAGTGAGGGAAAGAGAGAGATCAACAGGTGGATCAGCGCAGCATCTGCAGTGATGGACGCTGAACTGGGGTCTCTTATAAAACTTGCTTACACAAAAAACAAGCCTGAAAGTTGTGTATGTCATTTTTTACACAAACTTTGGGCTTTATACAAGAAAGTGCTATAAAAAATGTACATAACTTTAAGCAAACTCTGGACCTTGCGTAAGCATTTGAGACGAGAAACCTGGCAGAGCAGCTGGTGAGATGGAAAATGGTGAATTTATGACACAATTTCAGAGTGTAGACCCACGCGCACACAAAACCAACAATCACCCCCATCCCGTCTCTGAACAGAATAAAAATGAAAATCTGAATGAACATATGTCACATTTTGGAATAATATCACATTATGTTCAAACAGATGTCTTCAGATTATAGAGCAACTGCACTTATTGGTGCATTATTGTGATCACTGAGACTTATGGATCCTGCAGCGACACTTGTGTGTAATGGATGTGCTGTGCTATTGAAGCTCAGCCAGCATATGGCAGACTCCGGATGGCGAGAGTTTTTAGAGATTTCTAGATAATGACTGGATGGTCGATCAGCTGATAGATTCTAGAGCAGTGTGACCCTTTGCACCCCTACTGGGCATGTGTGAGTTGCGTGCGTGGATTGGATATACTGTGACTGTGTGTGTGTTGAAGCGTGCGTCAAAGGACCTGTGCGTACCTGTGCGGTGCCACGCGCATTGGAGATGCTGTGAGTCTGTGTGTGTCGGTCTGAGGTCCTGTTGTGTGTGTCTACTAGCTTCAGAGGCCATGTGAGCACTCAGCCGCTGCGCTGCAACAGGATGAGAAGCTCGTCAGATCAAGGGGTTCCCCGTAGGGACCGTGCAGGTCCGCAAAGGCGCAATCGGGCAGTCGGTTCTGGTATGCATGAATGAAATCAGGTTCTCTTGCGGACTGGTTATGTGCAGGCCTAAATTAAATCTTAAATGTTTCCAGGTACCCCCTGTAATGCACTCACGTACCACTAGGGGTACGCGTACCCCTGGTTGGGAATCACTGGTAAAGCATCCTATGGTTCTTTGTGCTGAATTGGGTCCAGTGTTAGATCAACAGAACCATCAGAACCATGTAAAACCTGTTGTCACCGACACCACTGCAGCTTCTGACCATTCTCAGGTTCCTTCAACCAGTGAATTATCAGACTGGTTGACTATTTGTTTGATAGGATGAACAACATGACGTTTTCTTCCCCTTTGGATTAAATTAAACGTTTCTCTAAATGTTTCTCTAAGATCCTGAACGATCTCTGTCAGACTGACAGCGTTCACCTGCAGCCACTCTCTGACTCTCTGAGCACTTCCGTGTTTTCGTGATACGTCAACACTTGATCACCTAATAAAACGTTTTTCCATCCCTCCACAACCACCTCGAGTTTCAGCCTCTGTGAAATACGTTTTCTAAACCTCTCTGTTGTCACGATTTACTGTTAAAAGCCAAAAATCCACCGGTTTATGCATATGCAATTATTCATTAGGGAGTTTGCATCATATATGGCAGAATGTGGGTGAGTAGGAGGAGGGTTATGATCCAAAACCAGCTGAGAACAGTTCTATGAGAGCGATTTATAAATAAGAATTGTGTGGATCTATGTGTTTTATAAATCGAAAATGGATTTTGCGCAAGTGAAAATTTTTTCACTCAGCTTGAGTTTGTTTTTAGTAAGGATTCTACGCAAAGTTTTATAAATGAGCACCCTAGTCTGTTATGCCAGAAAGCAAGGCTCTCAATTTACCGGTCAATCCACGTTCCAATTCTCACCTATGTCATGAACTTTGGCTAATGACCAAAAGAACGATGGTATATTGCGAGACAAGGGGCTGAAATGAGTTTCCTCTGCAGGATGGCCGGGCTCAGCCTTAGAGACAGGATAAGGAGCTCAGACATCCGGGAGTAGAAGAAAAGCCAGTTGAGGTGGTTCGAGCATCTGATCAGGATGTCACCTGGACGCCTCCCTAGAGAGGTGTGTCGTTAAGTCCAGCCAGCAGGAGGCTCCAGGTTGACCAAGACGCTGGAGAAAGTAAACTTTATTTCTGCGCTGGCTTTGGAACACTTGGGCATCCCTCTGGAGGAGCTGTGTCCAGGGAGAGGACGGTCTGAGATTCCCTATTTGGGATGCTGTCTGTTTAGACCTGGACCTGGATAAACGGAGGAAAGTGAGGTGAGGTGAGGTTACAAGAAATCAACTCCAGCTGTCACACAGATGGATCTACAGTACATTTGACTCTGGGACAATTTGAGGAGTTCCTGGTGTTAGCAGAGATGCTAGCAGCAACAGGTAGACTCCCGGTAGAACACAGCGATGTCACGAACCAGTAACAAGACGATAGACACAATATTCAAGTTTTTGTTTGAGCGATGTTGGGACCTGTAACACAACGTATGTTGGCTTGTCGGCAGATACCGCAACAAAACGCTCTCCTTTTATTGGATCACACAACAGGTCAAAGTTCAGTACATTGTTCTCTGATTGGTCAGCGAGTTAACATGAATACACTTCCTGTTGGCACCCTTTCACAATAAAAGCATAATTTCATAGTACAATATTTACGTCAATAAAACATCAGAGCATCTTGTGTCAATGCTCAACACCTGGTCAACAAGCCCAAACCCTCAGCCCTCGGTGCTGGAATGAGCTTTTTCTGCTGATATGCGTGTTTTGATTTTCTCCATATATGCTGCTGTGAATTATGGGTAAACATCTCCACTTTGGAATCACGTTGTTCAAGGAGTCTTGTGGTTTAAACAAACCTAATTTATGATTGTGGTAATTACTGATAAGATCAGTATTTGTACATTAAATTTGTAAATTGTATATTTGAGAAAGCGGCAAGGGGGTGGGATTGAATAAGCACTGGCTTCCACCCACTCCCTTTGGACAAAGATTTCTTCTTTTTTGCTTTATTGATTTTTTTGTCGTTGTATTTTAATGTTTTTTTTCATTTGTCTTATGTTCAAATAAAAAGTTTCAATCAATCAATCAATCAATCAATCAATCAATCAATCAATCAATCAATCAATCAATCAATCAATCAATCAATCAATCAATCAATCAATCAATTCCATGTTGTTGTTAAAGTTCAGCAGTTTTCCCTTCCAAACAAGCCAAACTGCTTTGGGTAATTTCTAATATTCCTGTCATGAACTTTAACCTTTAACCTGCCAGCTGAGGCCTGTAGAGTCTGAGATGGAGCTCTTGGGTTTTTCTCTGAGCATTGACCTCTGACCTTGGGGTGAACCTGCTGGGATGTCTACTCCTGAGAGGATGGTAGTTGTTCTAAATGAGGATAATCTCTCTTACTAGAATGATGGACTCTAAAAAACTTTGGAAATAACCTTTAACTGTTTCCAGATTGATGGGTAGCAACTGTTGCCTCTCAGGAGTCACAGCCTCTTTGGCGTTCTGTTAACACACCAGGATCCAAATGAGCAAACTGACATCATTCTGCTGTTATAAGGAGCTCATGCTTATTGATAAACAGTTACTCAATGAATTATAACTGGAAACACATTTTGCTCTTTATATTTAGATGGAAACAGGAGTTAATAGCACTAAAATGACACAGTAAGTACCAGATTTAGATTAAATGTTCATAAAGAAACATGCTAGCTTAATTTTATATTGGCTTGCTAACAGTCTAGACTGGACAGAAAAGTTGTCTGATGTTTTCTTTAATTCTGAAACGTCTAATTTTGTGATAGTGTGATGTGTTGTTAGCGTGTTGCCTGAGAATGTGTGTGCAGAATTGACTTCCTTCATGTGTTTCTTGGTTTCCTCTCATCTGAACCATGTTGAGAGAGGGAAGCTAATTAGAGCTGCGCAGCCTTGGAAGTTGAGGAGTAGGGGGGATTGTTAGCTGGCGGATTCATTGCGGCTCCCTGCGACATGATTGATTTGGACTGTCACTGCGCTCAGCTGGGTGTCATTGCATGGCGACGAATAAAGGATTACATCGTCTCACCCCCCTTCTCGTGCTCCCCCCCCCCCCCCCAAACGCAGCCACCATTGTTCGTCGCCACATCAAAGCTCAAAGGAGACACATTAGCATTTTTAATCAGAGGCGAGACCGGACGCCGTGGAGACACCCAGCGTTGGACTGCCACTTTAATCTTCAGGTCCCCCCTCTTCACCACACACACATTTAGACACACACACCACAATAAGGGGCCACGCCGAAGGGTTGCAGTGTAACCCAGTGGTGGAAAATTAACAAGACCCATCTGCAGTCAGACTTCAATTAGCATTGGAGAGTTTGCCCTCATTTCACCGGACAAGTCTTTGCTTTCTTCTGAATCTTTTTTTTTCACCCGAACTAAAAAAAACGAGGGCCACCAGAAGGGCCAGAACACCACTGTTGTCCCCTGAGTTGTGTACGGCCTCCCTCAGAACATGCAGATGGATAATTAGGGCTACACTCCTGGTGAGAGGACAAAGATGATGCTAATTCTATTCATGAAGGGGTCTTCCGCCAATTACACATAGAGTCTCTTTCTGTGTTGAACGAACAATCGCACAGCTGAGTGGTTAAGGTTAAAGGGAGCAGCGTTCCTGTTTGGAATCAAATGAGATTAGCTCTGATTGGTGCGCCTCTCAGAAACAATTCAGCTAATAAAGTACCTGAACCACTGCTTTCATTCTCCTAATCATCCTGAGAAGGAAGTGGATAAATACTGGTGCTGTGACAACGCATTTACTGTCAAAACAAACATCCCAGCAAGATAGACTGAAGGGTTTTATTTGAATTTAAAGGAAATTACACCAAATCTTATTTCCCTAAATAATGAATAACTTCATCAGTTTGGAAAATTAAAGAAAACAAAGTGACTCAAAAGATCTGAGACAAAGAACTTGAGATGAGAAAGGATTTTAGGAGCCTTAGGAAAAACATTTGCATATTCCAATAATCACAAACAATATCCAGTGTTTATCGACACCAACAAGATCAAAACTCACTCTTTTACCAGTTTGTGTGACGTTCATTTACTAATTTCATTACAGTTTTGCAAATCTGCTTGCAAACACAACTTAAGTCATATTTAAAAGCAACTTTAAACTCAGCAACTCCTCTTTGTGATAAATACAAGGAGAACCTTGACATCTAAGAGTTGTTTGTTTTCCGGTGAAAGCCAGCTGTCAACTCAAATCAAAGCGTTACAACCAGAAGACATGAAAGTTGTTGGAATGTACATAAAGAACTCCAACTTTTATTTATCTTTTTTTGTCAACTGCCTCTCAAATCTTCAAAGGTTCTTCAAAGGACATGGGTTTTAAAAAGACCAGTTTGCACAAGTATTACAGTGTCTAGAGGAAAGCAAATAAAGGCCAATTCAGTATAAATTATTCAATTGGATTCTTCATTAGAAAATTAAAGAAAATGCATTATGTCATTACTGTATGACAGTTGCTTCCTAATGTAATTATTTCTATTAATGTAAACAATGTGAATTTTTCTATTAATAATATTGTTTTTTAAAATCAAGAAATCAAATCTTTATGCTTAACTGGACTTTTTCAAGTTTCGTGCCTTTTTAAAAGTGGAAGACTGACAAGACTTACAGATGTTTATGTTGGTTAAATGGATTTAATCTTTTTTAAAGTGCCCATGTCATGGTTTTCTGACTTATCTATCATGTTGCAACGTTGAGTCCATCCATCCATCCATTTTCTGTAGCCGCTTATTCCTCCACAGAGGGTCGCGGGGCAGCTGGTGCCTATCTCCAGCGGTCAAGGGGCGAGAGGCGGGGGACACCCCGGACGGGTCGCCAGTCCATCGCAGGGCCACACAGAGACGAACGAGACAAACAACCACACACCCACTCACACCTAAGGGCAATTTACCAGCCCAATTAGCCTGACAGTCATGTCTTTGGACTGTGGGAGGAAACCGGAGTACCCGGAGGAAACCCACGCATGCACGGGGAGAACATGCAAACTCCACGCAGAGAGGCCGCAGAGCCGGGACGCGAACCCACGACCTCCTTGCTGCGAGGCAACAGTGCTAACCAGCTGCGCCACCATGCAGCCGCAACGTTGAGTTCTCACCTTAAACCTGCCAGAAAGAGCAAAAAACGTCGTCCATCTGTCTCCTAGTACAGCTAGTGAGAAGCTCTTCCAGATTTCAGACCTGCTCCGCCAGTAGGTTTCAAACCATTTTTTCACTCCAGCCCGCTATGAGGTCATAGCGATCCGGACTTGCTTATATGGTAAATTCTCCACCCACATGCACGTTCACGACACCTGGAGCGAGGAGAACGCCAGTGCTGCTGCCGCCATTGACCATAGACCGTGTAGTGTTTAGTTTCAGTTTCGTTTCTCTTTCACGCGACGGCACTGCCCCCTACTGGGCACTGCCCCCTACTGCAGCCGAAGTGTCAGGAGAAAGCCTTCTGATCTCTGAGTTGCTCGTTAGGAAATAATTACAGCGTATTTTGAGTTATAGTGGTGCAACGCTAATCTAGAGGCATCAAAGATTACACCTGTTTAATATAAATTGATTTAAATATCGAGCCATGGGCACTTTAAGGCACTCTAGGCAGTTTAGCTTGTTTTTAGCACCCCCTAGTGTCCATTTTAAATTACTGTGGTAAAAACAAACTGTTGAGTCCTCCCTCTCGCTGTGCGCTGTGTTTTCAATCATCAAATTAAGGTTTTCTTTGTTACTTTGGAGGCTCCTTCATGATGAACATGACACAATAGATCTCTTAGCTCATCTATATGATGTCTGTGTCTTCATCTCGTCTGTCCTGAGCAGGTTCTGAGGTGGAAACATGGATTGCCTTAAAGCGTTTCTGCTTCTCGAGAGATACGTGACTTTGTGAGACTTCAGGGCACCGGACTGGAGACTCTGAAGTTACAAAGGTAGCATTCTGGATCCAAGCAGCAGATGAAGCAGAGTGACTTTTCATTAACCCTGTAAAGGGTCAGATTAGCACATACTGGATCAAGGAGAAGATTTAAAAATATGAAAAAGTTACTTAGTGTGCCTTTAAAACAGGTAATAAATTGATGCATCTAGATTTAATCCCAACACTGCATCTATACAGGGCTGCTCTGTTGACCCGGTCCCTCATGTCCAGCCTCACCAATCAATATCATTCAATGTGAAGCAGAGCTTGCACTAGACCTTTTCATTATTCATCATTTTGACTGACAGCTTCAAAAAAAAATCTGGTCATAATCAATTTTTACACTTTATATATATATATATATATATATATATATATATATATATATATATATATATATATATATATATATATATATATATATATATATATATATATATATATATATAGTATATATGCAGCAGCTCAACATCTAGTTTTATATTTAGAGTTTTCAGCAGGCCCAAACATTCAACCCAAACCTGAAATGAGCCCAAACCTGGTCCGACCCGACCCAACACCATCACACGTGAAGCCATCAAAGTCATCAATTAATCTGCTCACTCGCCGCCAAGTGGTCAGGGGTGTGAATTGTAATCTGTCAAATTGTTAATTATTTAGAATAAAAATAAAAACAAATAAACAGAAACAAACTTTATTATCCCTAGAATGAAAATTGTATAGAAAGCCTCATAACAACAACAAAATAGGAGAAGAACGAGTCAGTTATCTATATACTAGCGGTGAGACTCGATTACAAAAATTTAATCAAATTAATTAGAGACTTTGGAATTAATTTACTGCAATTAATTGCATTTTGATAGTACAAAAAAAAATGTACCCACAAAAGCAATTTTTTTAAATTTAAAATATTTTTTAGTGGGGGAGAGAATCAAATAATAGTAAAAAAATAAAAATTGCATTTAAATACAAAACAGTAGAAAACAACAACAACAACAAAAAATCCCAATTGAACAGATCTAAAAGTAGAGTCTTTTATTATTTTATTATCAGGTTTATTAATCCCAGTCTCATTTAACTGGAGCACAAAGTTAATGGAGATGTGTATTTGTAGGGTTAGTAGTTAGCATTAGCGCTAGCTCCACCAGTGAACACAGATTAGTAAAACATGAACTAAACACGCTAGAGAATTAATATACGTAAATACAGCTGACAGATAAATAAACGTACAACCACATGATTTATTATGAGTATGTTTTTGTACATTTTTTGTCCCTTATTACTTTACCTTTATATCTGTCACACACACACGGAACCAGAAACATCACAAAACAATATACAGCTGGAACTCGGAACCAAACCTTAGTTCCACCCCGTGGACGATTAGTTCCGCTTGTATCAAACACAAACTGTGATTAATTGCGTGAATTTTTTAACGCGTTTTTTCTTTTGCAATTAATTAATCAAAATTAACACGTTAAATTCCCACCCCTACTATATACACAAAAATTAATAAACCTATATCCATAACCCACCAAAAAACAGATGTCAAGCAGTCAATCAAAAAGAGGATAAATCGGTGAACCATGTTAAACTGGCACCGCTCCTTTTTCCAATGTGGGTGTAAAAGTATTCAGAGCTCCTACAGTCTCAGGTGGGGGAGGGAGGTGTTCATGATGGAGGTCAGCTTGGACAACATCCTCTCTTCCCCAACTTTAGCGAACAGTCCAGGGTAGAACTGGCCCTCTTAAGGCTGGAATACACCAGATACCTCAGCGATGCGCCACCTCGCGCCTGCGGTGTTGGCGAGTCTTGTACTCACACAAGACGCGCTCCTGACACAGCGTTGCTTGAAAAATCGCACGATAGTCACAACATCACGCGGGAATTGAAAACTGGAAGCGGGAAGTGAATTCTTTAGCTGCTTTCATAAAACAATGCCGGCAATTTGTCGCGAATCTGAGCTGGCATCTGAGAGCCTTTGGTCGTTCATAAGTGGTCAGACCGTGCCGGTAATGTTGCGCAATCATGTGCGTTTCACAAAAGATTTCTCGGTGGAGGTATAAAGGAGGTATGGGGGCGGTCTTCGCGCTGTCGACGCGCAGGGTACAGAGACATGAGATGGAAGTGCTCGTATGAACAGACGGGCAACTTCTGCTTCAGCCAGAAGCTCCCGGATCTCGGTGTCGCTCCAGTTTGTCGTCTCCGCTGAGTGTTTACAAATGCACAACAGCTTTCCCATGTTTACATGATTTTTAAATACTTTCTCTGGTCGGGGGTTGGCTCACTTTTGCCACGTTATTAGTGACACCTCCCTCTGTTGCGCCAAGGTGTAATCTTCATTCACAAGTCCGACGTTGCGGTAATATTACTATCAAGCGTTGCGGCACGAATGCCACAAAATTGCCGCATCGCCATCGCCGGCACACTGCGGCGGCAGTATTACGCTGATTTGCCGGCACGGTGTGTCTTATGAAAGCGGCTTTTGTTTATATGTGATCAGAGCTGCCGTCATGTGTTGTGGGAATCTAATTCTAATTCTTTCAAAATGGTTAAGTAAGCTATTTAATGGAGCTGTTGTTTATGTGTGCCGTAATGTTTGTGGTGCTTTATTTCTGTGTGCCCTAATAGGAGCCGCCCTGTGTCGTAACGTCGGTGTCATGGTAATGCCGGTGTCAGAAAGTACTCAACATGTCGTGACACACGTGCACAGCTGCGACTGGCACAACTTTTAAAACTGCTGCGAATCTTTAGCGCAATGGCGGCGCCTCGCCTTTCTGGGACACGTTGTGGCGATCTCTGTGTGAGTGATCTGATGGACTAAAATGGGTTTTAATCAGAATAATGGCGCAAGCGTGAAGTGGCGCAGCGCTGAGGTTTCCGGTGTATTCCAGCCTTCAACCAGTCTGTTTAGTTTCCCCTTGTAAATGTTCAACTTTTGTTTAGCATGTTTCTAAGTCATGGACTACAAAGATCTTTACATCAGTCAGTCATTCACACGCTGATGGCAGATGACAGAGACGAGGTGACCAGGCCCAGGCACCAGTGGCCTCTCAGACCACCACCAGCAGGTAATGTGGGTGAAATGCCTTGTCCAAGGACACAACGGCAAAGTAACCCAGTTGGAGTTGGGTTTTAACTGGCAATCCTTCAGTTACAAGACCAACGCCTTAATCTGCTGAGCTACTGGCGCCCCTTGTCTCTCTCTGCATTTCCACCACACCAGCAGACCACAGGTATCAGACACTAGCACAGCATTATAGAAGGTCCTGTTCACCACAAAGGATCTCAGCCACCAGGTGAAGACGACTTAGACCTTTAATCCTTGGAACATGATGCAACAAGATAAAACATTCACCAGTTTTTTATTATTTGTGCTAAAAGTTATATTTAAGTCAATACATTACAATAAAGGCTAAACTTTCATCATGCATTCATCAAATATTTTACACAGCTAGGGCTGCTTCGGTAATGCTCTAGCTCCATGCGTCTGTCATTGCTTTGGTAACATGCTAACAAAAATATCACATTAACTCATTACAACACCTGCAAGAGCAGCAAAAAAAATGTGAAATGCAAAATGAAGAAAAGCAAAGGCGTTTAGTTTGATGGCTGCAAGAAACAGACTTAATCTGCATGATCATCGCTCCGGCACACAGTAGTGATCAAATACAGAAGGGGCTAAATAATAGATCACAATGGTGCTGTCACTGCCTTTTGTTTTGATGTGCGCACTGTGATGAGCCAGGAAATGTGCCTCGCAGTTTAACTTACAGACTCATTTACAGTAGCATGGCACATTTGCCCTCTCACCCGCCGCACATGACTCGATTTGAGAAGAGGAAGGATGAGAAGGAGCTGTCACACTTTGAGAGAGAGAGACGATGTGATCCGAGCTAAAATTAGATAGTGGAAGGATTTTCAGCAGAGAGACTGAATGAAAGCGAGCAAACTGAGGCGAAGGTTGTCTCACCCCGCCGCAACTGGTACGGTGACTTTGAAACAGTGACTGTGATGTGCGCTAAAATGAAAGAGACAAAAATACAGGAAGGAGCAAATGGCTGCTGATGATGAGGAGGAAAGGGAAAAGAGGGGAGGGGAGAAAACAAACTCCAGTCATCATCGCTAATCGTGTTATCGTACTTTGATGTGTCAGCGGAGAACACAATGTGCTTCTATCATTTATGACTTTTAGTGAACACACGATGGCAGAGGATTACATTTATCAGTGGGGGGGCAGCGGAGAGGGCTCTGACAGAGATATGCTAATTTAGCCAAGGAGCAAAAGAACAACATCAAAAATGTACCAGAGAATAGCCAAGGGACTTTCAAGTCCTAATATCCTTCAGAAGTGCTTTATCTTCACACCACACCTGCATTTACAGCGCAAACAGGAAACGAGACAGTTGGAGCTTCAAAGCGCTGATGGTCCAGGAGTTTAATTCCAGATCAGGCCTAATAAAGGTTATCAGCTGGACCACTAATGAAACAAAGGCGAGTGCACATATGCAAAGGGTGTTCGCATGTTTCGCATCACACCCTCTTTCTCCTCTCCGTCTCTTTTTACTTTTGCTCTTTTATGGTAGATGTTTGATTTTCTTTCTCTTTTTTTTGCGAGCGTTTTAAGTTTTGCATCAAAGTGACTGGAAACAATGCGCGACCCGTCTGACTCTGACTCTCTTCTCGCACTCCCACAGTCAGCGTTTGGAATCATAGCAGGGTGGTGCTCGTTTGATAGCTTAATAGTCATTTGTTTTGATCTGCGACTCCTTTGTCTCTGTTTGGGTCTGAAACAATAAGAGATTAGAACCCTAGACTGAGGGTGCAAGCGCAGAGAAAGAACAAATGCTGTCTTTGTTGTTCTCCTTTCAAGTTTCCTTCGTTTTCACCAAAAATCTTGTGAAAAAATCTTCTTTTTGCCTCCGAGTGACTTGCTGCGCTCTTAACGCCCTCCAAAAACCCTCTCAGAGGGATGTTATGAGCTTTGGCTGTAATGATTTTGAGCTGCTGCACAAGCAAAAGGCTGCCAAGCGAACTTTGTAACACAAAGTGACAATAGACAAAATTAGTTTCCGTGGTTCAGTGATGGTATCCCAATTATGGAACCATAAATGCAGGAAGAAGGGGGCCATGATGTGAGCATCAGACGGGAGTGTTGATCGAACGGGGACCGTCTTAAAGATCTCTCTCCATCTTCACCATCAGACATCAAGGAAAGAGACAAAGAAGAACAGGAAAAGAGAAAGTGCAGTCTACCAGTGGGGGCATTGACTGAAGATGAAAGCTTTCAAGGAATCAAAGAAGCCCCGTCACTCATTATACCTTAGTGGGAATCTTCAATCCCCTTTTCACCACAGTCGCAGCTCTGGGTGCCTCGATAGGTGGACGGGGGATTCGATGTGAAGGTCAAAACTTACTGCAGGTTTTTAAAACAGGCAGCCTCACATCTTAAATACGAGTTTCCTGATTAAAAATAAAGAATTCAGCCCAAACTGACAATGAATAGTTGAAGTTAAGAGGACACATGAAGAGGAGAGTCCTCAGCCAAGGCCAGAGAGAGATGCTCTTTAATTTAATGACTCCTCCTCCTCACTTCTAAACCAAAACTACTTTCAGACATACGTTACTTGTCTGTATTAGACAAACCAACATGTTGATGACATGTTTGAACGAACAGATCTCTAAACTTTAGCACGTTATTGCTGCAATTTTAAGTCAGATTAAGCAACATTTTGTCGCTGTCTAGCAAAAACTATTTAAAAGCTATCAAATTATTCTAAATGCAGAAACATTTTCTGTTTTCAAGAAATCTAGTCAAGCAACTTTTGCTTACCCCACTGGCAGATTTGGTTTATTTCTAATAGGCTGTAAGAATATTTCTTTTCAGACAAAAAAATATGTGTAAAAACAAGACTTTTTACTTTCTTAGAAATCAGTTTTTGCAGTGTATCTCCAAAAATGCAACTTGTCAGAGAAAAAAAAAAACAGCTTTATTTTATATATAAGAAAACCTGCATGGTCACAGGCTCTCTTGGGCTCTTTTTTAAAAGTCATCTATAAAATCCATTTAAAACTTTTGCACACCCACTGTGGGGCTACCCATCATTGCTGTTTGACTGAAGCTGTGAGGAAGTTAATTTTAGTTTAAGTTCATTTGACACTATATCCCAAATGATGCCGCCCTTCTGTACATGCATGCTCTGGTATTCTCCCATATATGAGACTGGGAGACAGCCTGGGCCCAGACCACAACATCAAGCATCAAGTCCATTGGTTCATCATACAATCAGGCAATAAAAATCATGGACAAAAAGCCAATCCGATACCCTCATTGTTACATCCTCAATAGGTACGGGTTGCTAAGTTTTGAAAACTTCTGCAGGTTAAGCTAATATTTTAATAACCGAGCACCTGAACCACTTAGCTCATTTATCCAGAGACAAAACAGCAACAAAATCACCAGAGGGTCTATAAATCAGAACTACTGTAGAACATGGTTTGGTCAGTCGGCCTTCTCCTACAGAAGAGTTAAACTCTGGAACTCATTACCAACCGAGTTGAAAAACGTGTCTGAGTTTAAAGAGCTGACCAGTAGGATGAAGACTTGGCTGAGAGAAACACAAAACTGCACCCATCTGTAATTAGCTGTATGGGACAGCTTTTATAATGAACTTTGAGTTTTAACACTGTTGGAATTGCTTTTACTATTAATTTTGTGTTTTATTGATAAAATAGCTTTTATATGAATTCTGTGTTTTTAACACTGTTGTTTTTAAATTTGGTGTTTTTAATGTGTTTTTTAGTGTTGGGTAGAATATCACTGGTCTAAAGTCAGAGTTTTAACCATGGTATGTCCATTTTTAAAATTGGTGTTTTACTGTTGATTTTATAATATTAGGTAGTAAAACCCATCCAGGGACAGGAGCTGAAAACTAGCATAAGCTATACGCTCTAAATGCGTTGCATCAGTTGCATGTACCTATGCTGAACAGCAATGTCCCTGTCAAAAAAATAAAGAATTGAATTGAACATTAATGTCAAACTGATCAGTGTCTAAATGAAGCCACTGTGATAAATCTGTGGTTTGAATGTGGCTCAGGCTTCATGGTGTTTAGCAGCAGAAAACAGTCACAGCTAAACCAAATAAACACAAAAGACCAAAGCTGACAGCTGAGTGAACTCACTGTGTGGAAGTTAACCCTGAACCTGTGGCTCTGGAGCCATCAGGCTCCTCTGAAGTGTAACTTTGATCAGAAATGACACAAATGAGTTGGTTTATATTAAAGGCACACTAGGCAGTTTGGGCTTTTAGCACCCCCTACTGTCCGTTTTAAATCACTGTTGAAAAAAACAAACTATTGACTCCTCCCTCTCGCTATGAGCTTGTGTTTTCAGTCATCACATAAAGGTTTTCTTTGGAGGATCCTCCATGATGAAAACGATACAATAGATCTCTGAGCTCATATCTATGATGTCTGTGTCTTCAGCTCGTCTGTCCTCAGCAGGTTCTGAGGTGGAAACATGGATTACCATAAAGCGTTACTGTGAGATACGTGACTTTGTGAGACTTCAGGGCGCCGGACCAGAGACTCTGAAGATGCAAACGTGGTATTCTGGATCCAAGCAGCAGATTTGGCTGAGTGACTTTTCATTAACCCTGTAAAGTTACACAGTGTGCCTTTAAACTGACCACAGGAAATCCAAGTTTTAGCTGATTTCTTATACGTTTTTTGTCACCTGTATAGAATTTTATAGATTTGTTTTACTAACATTTTAAAATCCTGCTCTAACTGTAAAGTGCATTAGATCAGCTCCATCACTACCAATGTGGTTGCTTTTTTCAGTCATTTTGAATCATTTTCAGAGGAACCTGTGAATCCTTCATGTCCCTAAACTGTTAAAAAAGGACCAAATTTAAATGTGATCTTTAGTCTCTTTGTTACGAACACCCAGGGCACAATTTGTTAGGTTTTTTTTGTTGAATCTATTAAAAAATATCAGGGATGAAACAATATAACACAGAATAGGATTTTAGTTCCAATAAGGTGATCCCCAAATGACCATAAGTTAAAAACCTGAATCTCCACAGCAGGTAGAGTCTGCTCTGACCCTGAAGTGACTCTGTTATGGGACCTGTCCAGTATGGTTGAGATGAACACTCAGGTAAAGGTTGAAGGTTCACCAGCAGCAGGTATAACCGCAGCCTTGAGAGGATAACCAGGAGAAATCTATTCTAGAATTTGGTGGAGCTTCACAAGGAGTGGACTGAGTCTGGAGTCAGAGCCACTACGCACAGACGAATCCTCCACCCGGGCCTTGTCTTAGGGGCTTAATGTTGACAAAAAAATGCAGCACATGCTTAAGTTTTTCTGTTTTTAGAAATGCTGTTGTTTTTCTTTAAGACATCTTCTGTAAACTTTAATTTTGTATCTTAATAAAAACTTTCTGAACTTTCTGCTGTGGACTTGGTGAGGAGAATTATCATTTTGGACAAAAGTAATTGACAACATGAGAGGATGCACATATTTTCATCTCTTTTACTCATAAAGTCTTGACGTAAAGACGGAGGGCAGCGTGAAGCCGAGGAGGTCAGAGGTCGAACTCATCAGGCCCCGGTGAGGACGCCACTCCTCGTTGACACACATTGTTTCTCACGTAATGTGAAGCTCATCCTGGACTGTCACCTTCCCTCCTTCATTTCCTCCCATCACGCCCCCGCCCACCCCCCTCACCCTCCACGTCTCCTCCCATCCCTCTGTTGTTTCGTTTTATCTCTTTGAAAAATAATGAAAGCAAGCACTTGCAACCGTGGCTCCATTGATGTTCGAATACACAACCAGCAGATTCAAAAACACATTCTGGGATCAAAGTAAAAAAGGGGGGAGGGAGTGGGGGCGGATGTGGGGGGGGCGTCTTTTTTTTTCCCAATGAAATTATGAACACAGCAGAGTCTGGGGTGCAGAGCTCATTTGCTAAGACTGTGAGGCAAATAGTCGTTAAAGAATGGCCTGTAAGTAGGCATTAAATGGAAATGCCTGCGATTCCTGCGGATTAGCATAAGAACCTTTTCTTGCCTGGCCAGCTAATAATATTCATTTAAAATAAATACATGGGGAAAAAAAAGAATCTGTTTGAAAAGACGAGCGATTGCACATATTTACTGAAGGGGCCGACGAAATGAAAGAGCGAAGATCCTCCGAGCGCTCGCAGGGATGTGGACTTGAATCGTCAGTTCTTTGAAGTTCCAGAGATGGGAAAATTAAAGTCTTTACAAAAAAATTAAAGGAGGAGAAAGGTTTAAAGATTCACCAGAATCGCAAGGGAACACGAGACTGAAGATGTCAAGTACTAAAGCTGCTCTTTCATAAATACGTTTCTTGATCTTGTTGTTGTAATTGAGCTACACGGCGGATGGTGACCTTTGATCTTTCACCTCTGGCAGCGCCGTCTTCCTGCTGAACCTGATGAGGTTTAACTCTGCAGAGCGAGTTGTTCAGCTCCATTTGTTGTTAACGTGAGATGTGAAAGTTTTGTTTTGTTAGCAAAGTCTTAAATCTGAGACATGAAAAAGTGAGTTCTCACTGGTCCAAACGCATCAGGCCTCGGTTGCTCATGGACTCTTTGATGCCCGTAAGTTCGTAGGCCAAGCCAATTAAAATGACCCCCCTACCCCCCGAAAAACAAACATACCCTCTTCCACCGGGCCTTGTTTATATGCTCTGTGTCAGCAAATGTGTCGATGTGTGTCCTGTGTGCGGCAGCCTCTAATGATGCCGGCCCATCACGACAGCCCAGTCAGACGCTGACAGCCGAGCGCTAAAGTGGAGGAACTCCAGCCGTTTCTATAGCTGCTGTGGAGTTCAAAGGCGGCCATCTTTTTCTAAGCATAACAAGAAAAAAAAGGAGCCATCACAGAGCGAGAGACCAAAGACGACCTCCGGGGTTACACGTCAAACCTCCCTCGACCTGCAGACCCCTCGGCCCACACCTTACCTCCCGGTGTGAAGGCGTTGTCCCGAGACGTGAGGCCGGACTGTCAGAAGCTCAGGACGAGGTCAACAGAGCCAGGTAAAGATCCTCCATCAGTATTTTATTAGCCCACTTTCTTAAAGTCAAAGCTTTGAAGTGACACCAAAGTCTGTTGCAAGTATCTCTCATCTTATGTCCTTTTTTCTAAAACACTGCAGTGTCGACATTTCAAGCATCTTTTGCCGTTTAATGTTGAGCCTTTGATTTTTTTAAGACACTAATTTTAACATCTTCAAGGGAGAAGTGAAGACTCTGCGTTTGGGTTCTTTGTCTGCTGTCTTCTGCCCTTTCTCTCTCTCTTTATGATATGAAAAGATCTTTTAAAGAAGAACTTGTTAAAAGGCGGATCTCCATCAAAAGTAATGCAGAATGTGCTTTTTGGTGACATTTTTGCTACTTGGCCATTTTAACATGATGCCTGTCATCCCAGGGCTCCTTTTTTCTGAGCTCAAAAAGAAGCGTTTTCAAAGAGCACAAACACAAAAGGCTGCATTTCAAGTGGAAAACAAACTTAGATTGGGAAACCTTTGATAAGTTATCATATGAAGTTGAAAAGCAATCAATGCAGACAAAAGGGCAAAAAATATCAGAAATGCTGTGAAAATTTAGCTAGTCGATGCTGAATGTTGAGGCATTTAGAAAAAAAAAAAACATCTCGGAGTCGAAGACAAATCTGGGAGGAAGAGCACATTAAACTTTTATTGTATAGTTTCCATCAGTTTCTTCATGTGAAAAGCAGAGAAAAACGATCAATTCAGACCCTGATCACAACAAATCAGTTTCAGATTAAAGCCGTCGCTTCATTATTTTAAGTTAGTGAATGAAAATTTTCCTCGAGTCTTGAAACTGAAATGATTGCGTCTGCAGCATCTAGTGCTCAAAAATACCACATCCCACAAGACATACTTACATACAAGAGACATAACAAATACACACATTCATAGCTGCAAAAACAAATTCTCAGCTGGGGGTACTGAGAAAAAAAAGATCAGCTGGCTCGAGGGGGGGACAGGAAGTGCTGATTAAAACGAGCTGCTCAGATCCCAGTCCGGACCAGACCAAAGTTACCATAGGTCCACCAGGGAAATGAATGGTGCATGTCAGTGTGAGCGACTCGGTGCGGACCTCTGTCCAGGGCGAGGGGGCACGCCTGGGAGCACGCACCACAGCGTGCACCACGGAGCGAGGGACTCGCAGGTCGATCCAGACACACCTCCTTCCCCGGTACAGCAGCACCTCAGTCCGCTGAGCTGGACATGCAGCGCTATTTCTGCACCCTTGCTATATCTCCTTTTGTTTTCTCAAGGCTTCCCAATAAATTCTAAAATCTGCTTTTGCGCCATTTGTGCACATCTTTGAGGTCACTAGGAAGGGGGTGCTGCAGCCCCCCCAGCACCCCTACTTCCCGCGGTAACACACACATTACATACATACACATCTCTTGTTTAAAATAACCGGCACTACAGTAGGTGAAATCCGCAAAGTATCAGTTTTATATTTTTACAATTATCCTCACTACACACATTATAGACTTTTCTTAGACAGGCATTAACAGTTTCACACCTTTCTCTCTTGTTTAAACACTATCAGGCCATCAGAACGGCAGAATAAATCATTTATTTGATGTATTGATCACATTTGCCCGCAGCTGCTACAGTACAGAACCATGATTACCTGCTGAGAAGCTGGAAGTGAGCTGAGAGCTGGTCTGTGCTTCTCACTAGAGGTCTCAATTTCAGCCCGAGCCATTGGGTTGGGTCAAATTATTACGTAAATGATTTCGGGTTGGGTCAGACACAAAATAGAAGCTGAGAGCGTACCATTTGAAGATGTGGCAGCATGCTGCTGTCCATGGTTCTGATTTTGCAGTCTGTTAGTCAGTTTCAAACATCTTTTCTACTTGTAAAAGTGTAGATTTTAATTCTCACCTTCTGCTGCGCTGCAGACACTGAAGCTCATAAGGGAAGGGATCATGTTAAGGTGAGTGACTCAGCCAGACTCTTGGGTGGTCCAGGCCGCAGCGCGCATTCTCCAGAGAGGAGTCAGGAAGCGATGCACCCCGCTACATGGAAGACGCAGAGCACAATGCACGGTAAAAAAATGGTTTTAAGCATGCAAAATTGCACTAAAATCCGCGAAGCTGCGAGACCGCAAAAGGTGAAACACAAAAGAGTGAGGAACCACTGCATACATGCTTACAAGATGTATAATAACTACACACATACTGTACATACACATATACATATTCACACATATACATATATCTGAAATGAAATACTTTTTTGAACATGTGAGAAGAAAAGGAAGAAAAATAATAAATACACATATATGCATACATATATTTATATACATATACAGTATATGTGTGTGTGTGTGTATATATATATTGTGCAGTAATGATGATGATGATGATTTTCTATGAAGCCTTTTTCTAACCGACGCTCCTCAGAGGAATGTAATTCATCTTTTCTCAGCCACAGATGCCTGTTTTTAATGTTTCTGTTCCACAGTGAAGGGCGATGGCGGTTTAGGAACCTGACTGCTGGACAGAAAGGCAGCAGGAAAACAGATAGTGGAGCCAAAACAAGATTGTTTATTTCTAAACGAAGCAAAGACGACTGAAACCCCACAGGAGCAGGAGGACGAGCTGGAGAGCCGTGAGGAAATGATGAGGCTCTGACAAAACAAACAACAGAAAATCAGCAACTTTATCCACAGAGGAGGAAAATGACTGACTCATGGCAGGTGATGATTGGAAATCAGGTGTTGATGAGGGAACAGGCTGAGGAAGGAACACCGGAAAAAAATAATTAAGACAAGCATGATCATAAAACCAGACAGAAAAAGATGAGATAACACAAAATCACAAAGGTATACAACTTTTTATTGCATTAATTATAATTACCCTTTTAGATTTGGTTTTTAAATCCCGCTCTAACTGTAAAGTGCACATCACTACCATTTTTTTCATGTTGAATCCTGTGTCTGATCTTTTTAAAGGAACCCGTGAATCATTCATGTCCCTAAACAGTAAGACCAAATTTAAATTGGATCTTTAGGCTTTTTGTTACGAGCACCCAGGACACAATTTGTTACAGTTTTGATTAAAAAGTAGCAGGGATGAAACTATTTAACACAGAACAGGATTTTAGTTCCAATAAGGTGATTCCCAAATGGCTGACCGCTGAAAACCTGACATAAAGCTAACAATCAGATAAAGAGTCTGAACTTTTAAAAAATGATTTGCCTTATTTTGCCTCATTTTGGAAACACTGTCAAAGAAAAACTTTTAAAACCTTCAGAAACTCAGAAACTGTCAGCCAACTTTAAAAGAAAACAATAAAGTTTGGCATCTCAATAATAATTAAAATATTTTGTACATCTATAATTAGAAAAAGCCTTTTTCAAGGTAACAAAAGGTGTTTTACCAACACATTTTTAAAGTTGAGGTTTAAACTGAGAGATGAGAAGTGAGATGTTTTAAATAACAACAGTTTGCTTTCCTTTAAAAGAAACCCCTCAGGAATGATCCGTAATACTTTTACCCCACAGTCAAGTTGAGGAGAGGCAGGATGTTTCCTTTAAATCTTTTTCTTTAAAGCTCGTCTGGTTTTGTTTCTTCGGCTCGGTGACGCTGTAACAGGTGTAGCAGCTATGGCGTCAGTCTTGTCGTCTTTCCATCCTCCTCTCCTCCTTTCGGCTCCTGATCTCCCTCCTTTCCATCCAAGGATACCAGTTTGTATCTATGTATGGATTCATCAAACAAAAGTGAGCTTCACATCACATCAGATAAAGAAAGCATGCCTGGGCACTTATAACAGCCTCCCAAAGATGCCTGTTTCAAGTCCTCACAAGAAGGCTGCCTCTCAGTGAAGTTCAAATGGATAGCTCTTGGGCACAAGCTTTCCAGGGGGGAGGGAGGTAGGTGGGGGTGGGCGGTGGTTGGGTTGGGGGGGAAGCCTGCTCACCTCTGTACCAAACTCACATATCCTACCAGGGAGCTACGTGACGGGAAAGAATTTTAAAAGTGCAGCTTGTGGGCAAAGAAACTGATTCCCTTTTTTCTGTCTTTCAAGTCCCCCCTTCCACATTTCCCCTTTTATCCCCCCCCATCCCCATGCCCATCCCCTTCAGCCACTATTGCAGTGTCAACAAAATTGAGTCAGGGAATGTGGCCGTCTGATGAAAATCAGCTCTGCTCAATGAGATCCAGCTCCTCGGCTCAGATCTCCTATCTGTCATTATGAGCTCCGTCTGCAGTCAAACCCAACTAATCGCCTGCTTATTGGTGCCTCGTTATCCACAGTATGCCCTGCTGAATGGTCTTTTGCCATGAGGACCCGCCACTGAATAAAGACAATTAAACTACAAAGGGCTTGATTTCAACTCCACCACTTTGATCAGAGAACAATAATTCCAGCAATACCAATCCTTCAGAGATCCTCAGGGTTAAACATTCAGGGAAAACAGTGTTAAGCTGTATCAAATTAAGTCAGAAGGGGGACGTTCATTTAATAGCTTGGAACTCCAGATCTCACACTTACAGTAATATCTTCTCCCATGAGCCTTTGCCCACTGTGCCCCTCCTCCTTCCCTACAGTGAGGCCTAATTTTCCTGTTTTCTCCAAGAAAATTTCACGGATCACAAGATCAAAAGCTTGCATAAGCTGCGTGTTTGTTTACATCAGCCTACACCCTGGCAAATAAAGCGGTGCTGAATATCCTCCGCTTTCACTTCCCAGGCTGCCACACACGACCTTCCACCTCCACGCTCTGCACGCGCTCTGATTCGCTTTTATTCTCAACCTCGAACTCTTCCACAAACGGGAGATAGGATCATAGAAACACAATCCCTCACCTTTTCCTCAGTGCGATCCACAAGCATGAGGAAACTCCAGAAAGTCTGTGGCTAACGCTAACGCCTTTGACATTTGAAATGGAAGTGTGACAAGAGGGACAAAAACAACCATCATATCAACACATGAATTAATCATCTGTTTGCCTTTTCGGTGTCCCATTTCGACAGGCTGTCCCTCCTCAAAGACGCCTGCGACTCATTTGGAGCTCGACTGTTTTGAATGAACGCGTCTCTTTGATGTTTAGCTGAGTTTTGACATCCCTTTATAGTCCTATTGTTTGATTTGGTAATTTTCTTCTGACTTAAATCAGGCAACATCTTGAACAATATTGTGAAATAACAGATATTGTTGTGATTAGTTGGTGTACCTTCTTGCACATTGTTGTCATCATCAATCAAAGTTTTAAAGTAGCACAAAGGAAATGATAGATTTACCTGTTACTATGGTTTTTAACTCTAAAATCATCAGTATCACCGTTATTGATTCTGATGAACACTGAAATTTAAATGTTCTTTATTTTTATCCATTCTGGATTTGACAGAAAAATAAAACACCTCCTCGTGATTTTAGATTGTCATTTTATTTTGAAATACCCTGTTTTGTTTTCCTGTTAAGCTTCACACGCTGTATGATTCTTCTTCAGGCTGAAACACACTGGAAACGTCAGCGCCACGCCACGTCGTACCTACTGTATGTCGTGATTTTAAATAAAAACCACTGTAGTCAGTAGGAGCGCTCTCACAGGGACCGCCACAGCGGGGCCCAGAAGCACCAGTCCACGCCACGGCACCAAAGATTTGCACCAGTTCTATTTTTGCGCCATGGCGTGGGTGAGACGTGTGTGTCGCGACATTGTGGAGTGATTTTTGACACAGACATTATGATGCAGGACGGCTCCTGGCACACATAAATGTGATGCCACTTGTTTACAGTATTGATAGCTTTTAACTATTCCAATAAACAGCTTTCTTACCCATTTTGAAGGAATTAGAATTAAAGAGTCCAACAACACATGGTGGCAGCTCTGATTACGTACAAACAAAAGACTCACTTCCTGCTTCCTGTTCTCAATTCCTGCGTGGTGATGTGACTATTGTGTGATTTTGCAGGCAGCGTTCTATGGCACGCCGCTTCAGGAACAGGTCCTGTGAGAGTACAAGACTCACCAAAACCGTGGCGTGTTTTGTCTTTGTTACCTTCACATCTTGTGTTTGTTTGGGCAAACAACTGATAAAAACATTACAAATATTTTGCTTGAAATTAAGGCTAAACAGGAACAAGTGATGGACAAATGTAGAAACAAGGTGCGCGCGCGTACGCACGCACGCACACACACACACACACACACACACACACACACACACAGCCCCCATCACATGGACTGTGGACTCTGAGGCCATTACCGGTTTTGGGATGGCCGCGGCAACTTACTCCTACACAAACATTCCGACACTGATGACATAAACGCATGTCCAATGTTCTCCTCGCCTGACTTCTCCCTCCCCTTTGCAACATGGAGGATGCACAGTTGAGTTTAGCACCAAGAGTTCCTGGTCCCACCCACCCACCTGACATGTGTTGTGTTGTTTATTATTGTATGTGCTTACATGTTGAGGTATTTTTCTTGCAACCCGTCTCTGCCCCCTGTCGGAGCAGAGCTGGGGGGCCTGTTTTTCTCCTTCATCGCCCCCTCCCTCTTGTTATCCCTTCATCTGCATAAAATGGGTGCCCTACTGAGTGGCTGCATGCCCGCAGTCAACGTTACCTGTTTTGTGTTTTCTATGTGCTGAATGTCTGACCTTGATAAGGCTGTACTGAAATGGAATTTCTTGTAAAATGACGAATAAAGGGATTCTGATTCTGAACTTTATGATTATTTGCAAACAAATACATAAAAACCAACTGCCCTATAAATTCTAATAGTCCTTTAGGGCTTTTGTAATGATCTAAACACCCTAACATACAATTATTACACCAAAATGCTGACATGTTGATGTATTAAACTGTGAAAAGAGTACAAACATCAAAAGAAATGTTGACACTGCAGCCAGTAGCTCATCAGGGTCACCATGGGAACCATTCACCTGTGAGATGCAGGTACAAGAGGCGAGAAACAAACTTATTGTTAAACAATTGTTATTTTAAAACAAAAAGTGATGTCTAAATGATTCTAGACTCATATTATGATGGTCACACATTTAATATTTTGAATGTCTTCAGTGTTTTATGAAGAAGATAAGTTAAAAAAAAACCTTTCAGTCCTAATTTTGAGAGTTTTGATTTAGGCGAGCTTGAGGGTTCAGTTTTTACTCTGGAGGGATTTGAAAGAAAACCAAAGGTCATAAAGCAGTGAGAGGCACAGCAGGTGAAAGAAGACAAAATGACCTACGTTACGATGTGTAATTTGTTTATATAGTAAAACGATAAAGTAGAGTTTGCTAATAGATTGTGTGACATCACAGTAGCCTGAATATTTCATGGTAAAATCTCCCAAATGCATGAAATCTATTCTGCACTTGTGTAAAAGTTGTAGAACATATCAAAATATCAGCTGACAAACATGAAGTCCAGCTCTCTGTGATTTGTTTAAACGTTCATGGTTTCTGCTGACGTCCACCTGAGCTGTAGAGATCCAAACAGGCTGGGGCTTTCTCACTCATTTCACCAAAACCCCATTGTTGTTTATGTGGAAATTGCTCACAGCTTTTGTGATTTCCCCCTCACACTGTGTGACACACTACTACCAAAAGTCAGCTTCCCAGTTGAGCTGCAGGTTTTGATTTGCTGCAGGAGGAGAATTATGCTGAAAATCAAGATGGATTACAAAGAATAGGAATAAAGATGTTTCAATGCTGATACGACTTTAAGAAGAAGAGGAAGTAACACAAATGAGTCAAAACACAATAAATACTGTCTGACTGCAGGTTCTTTCAACCATTAGATTCATTTCTCTTCCTTTTTGTGTCTTCACAGAAAGCCGATGTCGTCCAGTTTCAGAGTGAGAACGTTCCAATAGGAGAACCCATCTGTGATGCAGCTGCATGGTGATTGGTCAAGACAGCATAAATGTTAGAGAGAATGATCGAGTGCAACTCTGGAATCTACGATTACAAAATGACTTGTAAACATCTGTCGAAAGTTAAAACACCATAAAAAGTCATAAACATCAGTTATCCTCTAAAGCTTGGACCAGAATGAAGCCTGGGGTTTATGGGGCCGCTTTCAGTTAGAAGATCAATATCAGTTTTTTTCCTCACACCTGCTGGACGGTCATTACGACACCTCAGAACTTCTACCTGTGCTTTAAATCCAGCAAGAGAAGGTTTTAGAGCTCCGACCTTCAGAGAGGCCTTGAAGCTGTTTGGTTCAAAACCCTGTTTTTGATTAAAACAGTGAGTATCCAACAATCACAAAACAGGAGAGTCAGCTTCAAGTGATCAACTGGGCAGAGGATGCACTAAATGTGTGACTAGGTTGAATTTAATTCTCTGAAGGTGTTTTAATCATTCTGTTTTAGAGGCAGAGTGGATGAAGCTCCAGAAAAACTTTCCTTCTTCTTGTTGAAAAAGTAGTTTTTCATCAGTTTGTGTGTAAAACTGCAGCAGGTAAATAGAACCATTTGGTCCCAACGAAACCTCAACAGAACACAGAGAAATATGTTGAACTTTCATGAAGGAGAAAATCTGATGTTTTCAAACAAACCAGCTCAACGTTCCACTGAAACAACACCGTCTGAGACTCCTTCATTCTAGATTTTTTTCTCCATACAGATAAGCTAGGATCACATCATCAAATAATAAAAAAGGGGTCCTGTGGTACAATCTGTTGGAGATCCAGAGCAGTAGCCCCTCTTTTATAATCTAAAGGTCTAATCCAGTCCAAATGTAGTTATATAGAACTTTAAATACCTTACAGGCAAAGTGATGTGACTCAGCAGAAACAGTATACAAACATAGTGTGTAAAAGATAAAATACAAATAAGACTAAAATGAATAAAGTTTAATTATTAAACCACCATAAGATATTAAAAAATCAATAAGATCAGAACATACAGCGTCAACTAAACATCTCATGCTGTGTCATGACTGTGTTGTGGGAGACCCAGGTGTAGGTAAGGATGGTGGTAGCAGAAGGAAGAGGAACTCAAAGACATGATCCCAGCTAGAACAGGACAACAGAGGGCTGACAGGACAAAAACCAGGAGTAACCCACAAGGAGCAAAAGAACTGATGGGCAGAGGAAGGTGATCAGAAAGACGAGAAGCAGCTGAGTGAAACACCTGTGGAGGATCAGTGAAGAGATACAGGAGGAGGAACACAGGAAAGAAACAGGCCAAACTAAATTCAAAGGGTGCACGCTGGATAAAACACGAAATAGAAACTAGGAATGGAGCCGAATCCAAATCCGGTATTCAGAAAGGTACAAATAACGGGTTTTTTGTATTGTAAAATTTTGCATTCGGGAACAAGAAAAACTTTATATCAAACAGCTGCGTTTCCTCATCATGCCCAGAGGAGTGAGTGACGTTCAGGAGTCAGGAGTGGACACCTCCTGGACCGGCCCGCTGCGCTGCAGGACAAACGCTGCAGGTTTATTAATGAAAGAATAGGAAACTTAAGGACAGCAGCTCCTCAGCCTGTAATGATGACCTGTTCTGTGTAGCAGAGGCAGGGCGAGATGTGCAGTTCAAAGGTCAGAAACATGTGGCTCGTGCAGGGCCGGCCCTGGACTGAATGGTGCCCTAGGCGAAAAATGATTTTGGCGCCCCCTACTGCCCAGAACAGAAACAACGTAACTTTTGCAAATTCTAAGTAGTAAGCAATGTACTAAAGTTGGATAAACTTGAACTGATTACATTCATTCATATAATAAGTGGGGGGGGGGGGGGGG
>SSNR01000007.1:670693-710666 GCA_006937965.1 Callopanchax toddi
CACAACAGCATGATAGCCCTTTAGTCTTAGCTAACTTGCTAAATGATGGTCCAGGAAAAATGTTCACAATTTCATGTATATTAATTAAATACCTCTACTTTGGGCCTGTTTTTCCTCCTCTTCCTTTCTTCATTTCCTGAAGGCTGCCCCAGAGGGCTTGCTTTGTCTTTTTATTCTGCCAGCGACTTTTAACAAGGTGCTATCACTGACAACGTCGCAGACTCATCATACATTATCTACAGTGTTGGGCAAGTTACTTCAAAACTGTAATGCATTATTTATTACTTGTTATTGTCATTTTAAAGTAATTTGTTACATTACAATATTACTGGTTTTTAAATGTAAGGCATTACACTACTTTTGCATTACTTTTAGTTTCTCTCACCAAAATAACTGTAAATATGGATTTGACCATAAATGTAGTTCATTACACATCCAGTGGAAGGTGATGTGATGGATACATGGAGATATACAACTATCTGGATATTAACCCATCCATCCATCTATCTATCTGTCCATCATTTATCATCCATCTATCCATTTATTATCCATCCATCCATCATTTATCATTCATCCATCATTATCCATCCATCATTATCCATCCATCATCCATATCTCTCCATATATCCCTACCTATCCATATATTATTCCATCATATCCATATACAGTATATTTAAATCTATAAACACATATCTCTCTGCACAAGCTCCTTACTCATTAGTTTGACTGACTCCTACCTCCACCTGTGTGCTCCTCCTCCACCTGTCTGCTCCTCCCTCCTGCAGCAGAGGCTGCATGACGCGCGTTTCCTCTGCTCAGTGGGCGAGAGAGTGAACTCTCCAACTTCTGACGTGAATAACAGAGTGACTCTTTATCATGAAACTTCTTCTCAGTTCGCTCGCTTCAGTTTACGGAGCGCTGCATGCGCTCATATGTCTTAACGCGCCTTGGATGCCGTGAGCGCGCACGACTCGGGCCGCGTTTTCCCTCTGGACCGAGTTCCGAACCGAACCACGCATGAGTGTCGGACCGGACAGAACCGGACTTGTTTCACTGGCTGCAGATTTACTCCTCTCTGCTCTGTCTGACCACATTTTTCGCTGAGTGACGTTTCTCCTCTGAAGAACCCACCGCCTCAATCCGGTTAAACGTGCACTGTAACGCGCACTGACGTTAAAATATTACAGCTTTTTGTCTGTAATGCCTTACATTACTGCGTTACCGAAAAAAGCAATGCATTACAGTAATTAATAACCTTTGGAAGTCGCTACTCCCAACACTGATTATCAATAAACAACCGGACGGAGGGATGCGCGCAGCGCGCCTCTCCCCCACCTTACCTGATCACAGCGGCAGCAGCAGGAAGCCATGGGGCGCCACGTTGACTGTTCATGCAGCAAAAGTTGTGCTTTTTTATTTATTTATTTAGTTTATTTATTTATTACAGTACTTACTTTGCTCTTTACATGAGATGAATGGTGTGTTCAGCAGTTTCTCAAAATAAATAAATAAAAACATTTTTAAAGGGACAATTTGGCGCCCCCTCCAGCAGAGGGCGCGCTAGGCAATAGCCTAATCAGCCTATGCCTAGAACCGGCCCTGGGCTCGTGGGCCAAATCCGGCCCGTGAGTACCCCTGGTATGAGGTATGTGACCCAACTCTTTTCCCACATTTTTCTACCAGATCCTATTGTAACGGGTGGAGCGGCAAAAAAGCGTCAGCCGGGCGTGTGCAGGTGGATAGCAAGAGCAGCAACTTTTAGTTTTCACGAAAACTTGTTTATTTAGAACTCAAATCAAAAGAATAATGCCAGCTTTACCACTCGGTACGGAATGCACACAGTCCACATACATATGGCTGAGCACGTTTACAAAACTCTCGAGAAGAAGAAGAAATATGAACCGTAACGTTACAAGTGGTGCCACCGTGTGGCGACACACTGCAAAACCCTATAGAACTAACAGTAACTGTTACAATATCAGCTGTCTTACCTTCTTTTTTCTGTCTCCTTTCACTTTTTAAAGGTTGCCATAATAATCTGTGTTGTGCTGTTTGTTCGTGTGGTTAATAGAATAGAATAGAATAGAATAGAATAGAAAACCCCTTTAAGGCCGGTTCACGCAGCAGGATTTTTAACTCGATTTTTGCAGTGATTCTCCTCTTCCGACAATCTTAAAGCCATGCCTGATCTCTGAAGATAAGATAATCCTCTCGTGTGTGGAGGGTTAAGAGCGCTCTGGTCCGCTCGGAAAGCCTTCAGGACCGCTACGATCGCAAATCTGGGAAATCGAACATGTTGGATTGTCTAGACCCGACATCGCAGCGTGTGTGGTGTCTCCCAACAATCTGCCTGTGGAGATTGACTTGTAGCCAATCAGAGAGCGAGTTGACAGACACAAGCTGCGTGGAGTAAAAGGAATCTCACATCAAAACAGCTGCTCGGATTCTTTAAACTGTCACAAGTTCATTGTTTATAATAAAAATAAAAGCCTTCATGTTTGTTTACTCCGAGGTCACGTTTGACCTCGTGAAGTTCTGCGAGATTTCACGTCTGATCTGGGAAAGTTTGTGTGTGAAATCGGTTTGTGTGTGATCCCACCACACACTGTAGGATCAGAACGGTCAGTGTCCGCCATTTTATTTCCATGTGAACCGGCCTTTATCGTCCCTCAGTGGGGAAATTCAGGTTCATCAGCAGCAAAGTGACGGCAAGTCAAGAACAAAACACAAGGACAAAATATATAAAAATAGAACAGAGACTGTAAAATACATGTTGCATTATTTATGGTAAATGGCCTGTATTTATGGAGCGCTTAGAGTGTTCTGCACTCCCCAAAGCGCTGTACAACACAACAGTCATTCACCTATGCACACACACACACACACAAACACACACAAACACACACACACACACACACACACACAAACACACACACTGGTGATAAACTGTGTTGTAGCCTCAGCTGTCCTGGGTCACACTGATGGAGGCGGGGGGGTGTCATGCACCAGCACCCGCCAAGTCCCTCTGAACACCACCAGTAGGCAAGGTGGGTGAAGTGTCTTGCCCAAAGACACAACGACAAGGTAACCCAGCTGGGATCAAACCGGAGACCCTCCAGTTGTCAGACTGGCCACTCTACAAACTGAGCTACAAACCGCCCCTATCTATGATTATTATAATGGATAATTTAAAAATACTTGCACTATAACAAAAATTAGAAGTGTAATGGAAAAAAAACTGGCCTTTTATATGCCTATTTTGAATTTTACTCAAATACAAATACTTTTCCCGCCTGAATAAATACAAATCCCGGCTGCTTTGTACACCTCTATCGAAACGTTTTGGAGCAGCAACTGCAAAATATGGATCTTCTCTGAGCCTTTTACCCATTCTGGGAATATTCAGAAGCAGCTCAGACCTGAAATATCAGGAAGGTCAAGTCTACGACACAGAGATGAATATATCAAGATCGACAAACCTGTCCATTTTCTGTAAGAACCAAAAGATTTATTTGTATACTCAAGGTGGAACATGAAGATAGTTAGTTCTGGACAGGATAATTCATACTTCATGAAAAACTCAAGTACAGAACTCCAGCGTCGTCGTATCACACAATGGTTGTCAACCATCACAAGACTAAGTTCTGCCCAGATGATGTAAGAACAAGCTGCAAAACCCCCCAAACCAGAAAGAATGACATCATTCTTTTCTTGCAGCCTTGGAATTGAAGACCCATTTCTCAGATCCTGCTGAGTCAGTCAGAAACTGGGAGCCAAGACTTACAGGAACCATTAGTCCCATCATTAACAGAGTCCAAGGTGCTGATGAAGAGAGCAAACCTTTAGCGGTAAAATGAAACTGACCTAGTATTTCAGCTAGGAGTGGTTAGTGGATGAGAAACAGCTGTGTGATGGAGCACAGGTGTGAGAGGGGAACTAAAGACATTTAAACCATTTAAAATATTATAAAACATCACTGCCTCTTGGTGGCTGATCTTTTTTTTGTTTCATCTTCAAAGTTATTGATTCAGATAAACAAAATCTGTGAAACCAAACAGAGAACACAGCTGTGATTCAACAGAAATATCTGGATTGATTTGAATATTTTTAGACTTGAACATCTTAAGAAGGTGGAACAAAGAGAACCAGTAAATCCTGAAACCTTCAGTGTTTTAGCACTAAGTTAGACCTTAAATCACTCATTTGAGGGTCGGAGCTCCACATGAAGCCGTGACCTCCTGCAGCCTGTAGAAATGACACTTCCACCGAGTCTGATCCTGAGCAGGTTTCTCACCAACGGTGCATGAAACAGAATGGAATGCAGCCTCCTACCAAATCTGCGGGACTGCTGCTGACTTGTTGGTACACCTCCGGGTCAGGAGAGGAACAGGGAGGGAGCAGAGCACCGGGTTCTGGTTCTCATGAAGCCATTTAACGTGGTGAGACCGGTGCCAGCATTCAGTCATATCCGCTTCAGGCAGGGAGAGAAAAACCCAAAGATGTGAAGCAGGAAGAGTTTCTGCTTCGTTTTAATCAGCAAGCTTATTTATTTCTCTATAAAAGTTAAGAAAACGCCCTTCAGAGGTGAAAACCTACAATCTGCCTGTTAAAGGAAAAAGAATGTTTTTGCATGAGGTGTTTTTGTCAAGGTGAAAAAGCAAATTCATTTAGTTTCTGTTCAGTATTTATGAAGAACCTCAGCAGCGCCTGGGGAGGAGTCAGGTTTGAAGATGATTAGGAGGACGCGTTTCTCTTTTGCTCATCGCAGGAAACAAACAGTCCGGCTCTGAATTGAATTCTGCAAACAAGAACCATATGTCTGCCTTTCTTCTCCCGGCATCCTCTTTCACCACCCTCTTTTCCATGAGAAACATATAAATATTAAGACCCAGAAACACATGTGGTTAGTCATAAAGCTGGAAATGCACCCCTCCATCTCCCTTCTGTCTTCTACGCCCCCGGCCTCAACCTCCTCACCCAGAAAACAAACCCGCAAGAAAGGGGGAGAGGAGGAGGAAAGCGAGGGAGCAGGAAAACAACAAGAACAAAGAATGTTGTCGGGGATCACAGAGTTAGGACACTGACTTAATTGTCTGTGTGTGAAAAACAAATGAGAAGATGGACAAGCTGGCGACAGCCAGAAGAAAAACAACAGAAAGAAACAAAGCAGTGATGCTGTTTCCCCTCTGTGGCCTTTTTGGAGCTCATCAGCCAGCAGACGATGAGCGCAGACAAACACAGAAGACTTCTAATAACTGGATTCTTCAGATTTGGAACTGATGCTCTCAGATCGACATCTCATGCCTACAAACTTTCTAATTTCTCATCCAACTGCCTCTTCCCATCATCAAGGCCAATTAGCCTAATCATTGGTGCTTCAGGGGAGTTATCTTCTTGGGTGTTAGAAGAAAATGGCTTGCAGCTGGATTATGTACGGCTCAATCTCTAACAGGTGCTGGGATCTGTGGGTAAAGAGTAAACAATAGCAGCTAAGCCTCCAGCTTTGCTAGGCAGAGTGTCTGGGATGGGAAGCAGTCAGGCTGCAGAGCTCTCAGCCCAGGTGGGTTTCTGAGGCTCATTTAGGCATATGTCATCTCTTAGTGAGCTTTAACCAATCAGATGGTAAAAAATATATCAATTCTGAAAGGTGGAACAGGAGATAAAAGTGTAACTGAGTTATAAAGTGGGATAAAATGTCATGTTTATCATCCTGACTTTTAAAAGCTTCTCGCCTCCCTCCTCCAGCCCTGCAGCAGTCACATGATGCTGTCACATGACAGGCTGCTTTTTTTTTATCCCTGTGGTGCCTGGGAGGCGTCCAAAGCCAGAGTGGCCTCACCACATTTCCCACAGCTGTCTGGGGAATGGACTGCGGAGCTGGAGGTATGTGTGAGGCACAACACTGAAGCACTGTGGTCGTCTTCGGATAAAAGTGCAGAGAAATTCCCCAGTTTCTAAATAGGAGCTCAGCTCTGTGCTCAGCCACACCCAGGCAAGACAACATGTACGGACAACAATGTCTGTCAGGAGCTTTAAACTCATCTCTCTAATCACCCCTTACTCTGTCAATCTGTTCATATCTGTGCTCAGTTTCTAACTTTTTTAATGCATTTTATTTCATTTAAACTGATAAAGAAAACTGATTTAAGATCACTTCATCAGTCGCTTTCTCTTGTAAAATTGTAAAATTAGATCCTTTGAATCCGTCCAGATTGAAATCATGATTTTTTAACATTATAATAACACTGAGCTGTTGTTTTATTTCCAGCCTATGATGAATGTGCATCATGTGTTTACTGTACACTCTGAACACGACCAGGCGTTTAGTTTCTAGTAGCTCCAAGAAAGAAACAAAACAGAAGAGCAGCTTCGTCATCGTACCAAACAGAAGTTCATCATAAAGTGAATAAAAATAGAACTTAGTATTGATGTGTAATCCATCAGCTTTACTTGTTGTGGTTTTACATTACCACCAACAATAAAAGGTGGAGAATAAATTCCATTTAAATAAAGTAAACACATCCAATATGTTTCATGAACCACTGGATGGATTTGACTAAAACTCTGAACAGAAACCACTGAGTTCATCTACACCTGTTGGAGTCGACCCAATTCAAGATGGCTGCCACAGCTAATCAGCATTAGCAACATATTCTGAGTGCTGAGAGGCTGCATGAGGTTTTAAAATATTACAAGAGTTTGCACCGTAAGATTCTGATCTTAGGCTACAGTCACACTGCAGGTCTTAATGCTCAACTTGGTTTTTCATGGTTTTCTACATTTTAAATAGGTGCAATGTCCATCGGACCCCAGTGTGAACAGTCCCTGAGTCTGAAGTGACCAACATGAAGAAACACGATGCAGCCTGCTGAGTTTATATGGATGCTGCACATATCTAACATTTTAAACATATATGTAAGTTCTGACATTGTTCTATTAGCTGACTAATGGTGATCAACTGATAAGGTGGACTTTGTTTCTCTTCATGTTTAGGTGTGATCTTGCTGTCCTGCTTTCTCCGGTGCTGAAATGTAAAATCAGTCACACAACAGTGGTTTAAAAGTCAGACAAAATGCAATATGGCGGCTCAGACTGGGGTCACTTTGAAAAACATCAGATTTTTATCCAATTTAGAGTCACATTTTAAAGTGACCTGGCTCTGATTTTAAAAAAGACTTGTGCTGTTCAAACCGTCATAAAAACATCAGACGTGGGCAGAACAGTGGCATTTGGGTCACGTTTGCCAGCAGTGTGAACGAAGCGTCTTGATTCTGTCGTTTCCAATGGCCACTAAATGCACCAGCAGCTCTCTGTCACGGTTCCTCTCTTCCGGAGTGTTCCTCCCTCCAAGACTTCATTTCTCATCATCCCTCTGGCTCCACTTCCGCCATAAAAGGACCTCGGTCCCAGGAAGTGGCGCTCAGACATCGATCCAGATAGCTATCCAGCTAGCCGAGTCAGCTCGCCGCTTCAGCTCGCCGTTCCAGACCAGCTCACTATGGTTCGTTCCAGCTCACTATGGGTCGTTCCAGCTCAGCGATCCAGTTCACTCCGCTACTTCTACCTGAAGCATCCAGTCTGCCACTACCCGCGCCGGCTCTTCGCTCTGGTTCGTTCCAGTCATCCAGTCAGCTCTCCATTCATCCAGCCAATCATCCAATCAGCGGTCCATTCATTCAACGCCGTAGCCGCTGCTCAACCGCTCAGGCCTCCGGGCTTCATTCCATCCTCAAGTAAGTCAGTTTCCACTACTTCCTAACTGAGTAGCTAAACGGTCTCGCTTCCTATCGAGTCCTGAGCAGCTGCTCCGAGATTAACGAGCATGCGGCGCTACCGCTCAGTGCTAATTACTGCCGCATTTGAGCCAGCAAGCATGCTACACTCAAACTCACTGAGGTTTCAGCCGTATCATTCTGACACTCTCAGACTCTAATCAGCCTGATCACCTGTCCTGCTCCGGTCCAATACTCACCTGTTTCACCTGTTGCCTTTCAGATCCTCCTACTTTCAGCAGGTGAAGTTCTGCAGCGTTTTGACCATCTGCCAGTTCCTTGACTTTACGTTTTACCCAAATCTGATGGACTCTGTTGGTTTGTTTTGGGGGCTGCATGGTGGCGCAGTTGTTAGCACTGTTGCCTTGCAGCAAGGAGGTCATGGGTTCGCCTCCCCAGCTTGGCAGCCTCCCTGTGTGGAGTTTGCTTGTTCTCCCTGTGCATGCATGGGTTCTCTCCAGGTTCTCTGGCTTCCTCCCATCTTGTCTTAAGTCTCAGATGTTTGGATTCGGTTTATGAAGCAAATTTGAAAATAAAAACAAAAATGCTAATTGCACTTCAACTCAGCAGTACAACTGATTCTAGTTTATTAGTCACTACATTCCATTTAACACTTTTAAAACACTTTGAGGTGTTAGATGTGAGTTTTGGGTTCAGCCGTTTCTGAATCGTTGCACTTTGTTTCCAAACTCTGACGTGAGAGGTGATGGGTGATATGCATTCTTTTAAGGAATTCTAGGTCTTTGATTTTACAGTGTTTCCATCCTAACATCTATTAAATGTTGCTTTGAATTTTGTTTTTTTGGTAATCTCACTTTATAAGAACACATCAGACATTTTTACATTCAGAAACACCACATCCATCCATTCTGCTCCAACACTTAGCTGAAAACCAGAAGAACTTTCTGTGGAACTTGAAGTGAAAATCTGACGCTTCCATCAACATTTTCTAACTTCAAGATGCCGATCAGAAACACCGCTCAGAGTGGTGGGAAAACGTCCAGGAGTCTATTTCAACATGTACGAAGTTCATGTGCAGTTCTGTTCTTTCTCTTAGGTTCACTCTGAGTCCGGTTCCAGATAGAACATGATGGATACGTGTGACTTACAGAGCAGGGCATAAAACTACAACAGAAACCTGCAGGTTTCTTCTACATGGACATGATCACATCATGAAGTCATGATGTGAAGTCAGCCGATTTATGAGCAGCACATTCACTATGTAATTCACCTTTTCTACAGGTCCAAAAAGTACCTGACTAGAAACAAATGTGGATCTGTGAGCAGGTTTATTTCAAATGATATTTATGACGGATCAATGTGGGAGAAGAACACTTGCTGTGATTTGAAAGGTTTTTGCCAAAAGTTGTGAAAAATATGCTTTGATTTGTGCAAATCAAAGCATGGTTTGCTGTTCTAGATGTAAAACAGGGTTGTGTGTTTGAGTGGGGTCTGATGAGGATACAACACAGACTGATACAGCAGGTCACCAACTCAATGACAAAAGCCAGTTTCTCACTTGGCTGCAACAAACTGCAAAGACAATATGTTGAAATGTTTGCATAGATTGACGTTTTCCTCATACCAGTCTCAGGACCTCGCCGTCGTGTCCCTGGAACTTTGAACTTGTTAGAAAAGTTCCAGCTTCAGTTTTTCTTTTGAAATACTCAGAGCACGTTACAGGTGTCTGGAACTCTTCTTCATTTAGCTTCATCAGTCAGAAAGTGCAAGAAATGTGAGGAGTAGCCCAGGTTATAGAAGTGATTAAATTTGAAATGATAAAAGATAAATGCATACAGTTTTATAACCGGTAGCAGGTCAGGTGCTACCCACTACAGCTACATCCCCCTGTCCTCCAAGATGGGACGTTACAGGTTTGTGAATCACAGCTGTAATATTCTATCTGAGGTTGATTTGACTGTGAGGTCTGAGGACGTTGTTTTTGTCACACAGAGGAGCAGCAGGAGACAGCAGAGCCACAGGGACAGCAGGTGGATTGTCAAGTATTGATTTAGGGACAAAAGACAGTGTCCATCAGCAGGAGTGTCTCCCCAGTCCCCCATCAGCCAGTCTGGATGTGAGGTCTATTCCCTGGACCTAATCTGAGATGACTTCAGTCAACAGCTGACTGAGTGATATTGTTGATAGTTGTTCTGTCACATTGTTGATTCATGGTTTCATTTTCATATCCAGTGCGTTTTGTCTGCTTTAAGGTGGTAAGAATTTGAAAGTGATTTTAAGGAATCAACAATTTTTTGCACGTTAAAAAATTCATCACACTTCTGGGCTAATCCCCGGATCCTCTTCAAGTCTAAACCCGCCCCTGCTCATTATTATTAATGATATGCACAACCCTCGCTTCTGATTGGCTCTTAATCCTGAATGCAACGGTAAAATAACCTGTCAGCCAGACATGTGGATAAAGTGACAGCGTAGTTTACTATTTATGTTTATTTTCATTCATTGATGTTTACCAATCACTATTTGTATGTGTTTTTATGTGGTTTTAATGTTGTTTTTGTTTTGTTTTATTATTTTTATTTTATCTTGATGTTTTATTTGTTGTTTTTGTTTTGATATTCTCTTTCTTTATCTTGATGTTTTTGGTTCTTTGTCTTCAATCATGTTTTAATTGTGATGCTTTTGTGAAGCACTTTGTGATTTGTTTCTGTGAAAGGTGCTATATAAATAAAATTTACTTACTTACTTACTTACTAAGCTAAGGGCGAAGGAAAAATGAGAAGAACCTCTTCCTCAGCGTTTGTCAATGAACGTTTCAGAATGGTAATACCAACATGTGAACTGACATTTTCTCCTAAAAGCTCAGAGCGTTCTGCGGTGATACCAGAACCGAGCTGAAAGCTGTCTGTAGGACGTAGGAGTTGCTATGGTAACATGTGGCTAACCACACAAAGACCTCAAAATAACGAATATTGCAGCAAAAATATGTTACAGAAGCTTCTCCTAAAGACTTTCTCCTCCTTAAAAGCCCCATATAATGACAGTGCTATGACGTGATGATACGCATTAACTCCGCCTGCCAAGTGAGGGTCCGACAGCTGATGGAAACGCTCAACTGAAATAGCGGACTCGTACCAGACTACGAGGATCCGACCTGCACCAAACCCTGCGATGGAAACACGGCTTTAGATCACTACACTATGGCTCAGCTGTTATCACCTGGTTGTGTTTCTTTGACTTTGTGGGTCACTTCACTTTAAGAATATTTTTGCATGTAAACTAAAATAAAATAATATATTTTTAATAGCCAATGGGGCTCCCAGACCACACAAGGCACCAAGGCTCTAGCCATCAGTCTGGCAAGCCTGACTGTAAATGTGGATATGTCTGCAGAGCAAAACTCACGGTCTAGTTTATAAGCCATCAAGCCATATCTAGTCTGTGCATTATCTGGACCTGTCTGTGGGGCGGGGCCAGCCAAGATGGGCCAGACCATGTTTGCAAATTCACATTGTGACGTAGATCTGCAACCAGATTCAAATCCTAGTGCTAAAGTCAGATAAAACTCCTTTTTTAAATCCCAGGAGAACCAGGGAAAAGACAGTTTTCATTTTCAGGCTGCATGAAAGGCTCAGGGTGACCTATTATAATAATAAAAAAAAAACAAAAAAAAAAGTTTTTTTTGAGTAAACCACACCTTTAAGTCGGCTGCCTAAATGTTTGAACTTGTTTGCTTCTTCCATCTGAACAATACCAGCCAGAGAAGGACCGACAGATGAAAACACATCTTCAGTAATGAAGACGTTGCTCCTGTGGTGTCATGGCGAAGAAAGAGCCGAGCCGAAAGGCAAACCTAGTAATTTACTGGTCATCTACATGTCAACCTTCACCCACAGTCCTGGGATTTGGATTGTGACTGAAGGACTGAGATCCGGGATACAGGTCTCTGAAATGAGCCTCCTGGTTGGACTCAGCAGAGCTGCTGCTGCTCCTCATCTAGAGGAGGCAGTCGAGGTGGTTCAGGCCTCTGGTCAGGATGCCTCCTTCTTATGGATGAATGGTTTCATGGTTAATTTTGATGTGATGTCTAAGCAGCTCTGATTTGATTTGTTATGGACTGATTTAGTTCTCCTCTGTGTTCTTGGGTAGGCTGGTCATTATAGTATGTTTACTCTTCCTTCTTTATACATTTGATCTGTTTGACATCCAGTTTGAGTTAAAGATATCTCACGTTCTTCAGACAGTAAAGTGGTATTTTTTAAAGGATTTCTTCACCTGGACCCTTAAATCCAGACTTTCAGGAACAGTTTTGATTTGCTGAAGGGTTTCTGAGTCCCCTCTTGTTTGCCACCGCCTCATGAGTAAACTTAAACTGCTGCTGCCTGTTTATTGGTCTCTTCTGTCCCTGATATAACTTTATGACAGTCGTATGTTTAGCTTCAAAGCCTTTTCTGACCCCAAAATCCAAACAAGTTCTCTCTTTGCATACCGAGCTGCCCACAGTGTGATGTGGGCCAAAGTGTCAACAAGACCTAAGGTTGTCATGTTTCGACACATTAACATACTTTGCATGTGCACGGCGATCCAAAGACGGATCGATTTCAGCGTTCCTGTGAAACGCCGCCAACCCAAATCACTGTATTTTTAGAAAAGACCCTCCCAATGTTCAGGACAGAAGAAAAAAAATCAGACAAGATGTAAAATACACCACACACCATCCAAACGGAGGCCACAGGCGAAGGCTTTTCAGGAACTGCATTCCAGTTGGTCTACTAGGAATGTGGACGAAGTACGTGTCATGACAAACTTCTGTTATCGGATCATTTGGCCGGTCTGAACTCCTAAACAATGGTGATCCGAGAAGCGGTCGCTACAGAACCGAGTGCGGACCACACGGCATAATTCTATCTCTGTTTCCCCTCTGGAGATCAGAGCGAGACGCCGAACTCTGGTGTTTACTGACGAAGGAACTCTGCTAAATGCAGCTGTGGTTGACCGGTCTGTAAATATGGCTGTTGCCAGCCAAATTGTTCCCCTTGTTGACAGTGGTTTGGGCCTAAAGTTGTGTCTTGCCCAAAGAACACAGGCTTCCCTTGGGGGTGGTTTGCAAGCCAACAGGGGGCTATTTAGACAAAATAGACAATGGCTGTCCACAGCTGACACAGTGCTGGCAGCAGTAAAGAGAAACAGAAAGAGACAAATAGATGCACCCAAAATAAAATAAACACACGTCCAGAAAACGCTTTATATCAGAGCAGAGAGGGCCAGAAGGCTCCAGACTCCTGGAGTTTGTTCCTGCATGGGGACACAGAGATCTTTTAAAACCCATAACAATCGCTAAACACGAGGAAAATGAGACGGGAAACGTTTCCTGACAGGTTTCTGTCAGACGTCTCTTCCTGGAAACGGAGGTTCTTACGGTTTCAACACTGATGATAACTCATCGCTTTGGCTTTTGGGTTATAGTGGGAACATTAAAGGTACATTCCTGAACAAACACACATCACCTGCTGCTGGTTTTCATCACAGTTTAAAACTGAAACCATCTGATGTTTAGTTTGAGCCACTTTGGTTCAATCTTAACGTTTTTCTCAATCTCTTACGAGTCCTCAGGTCATCAGAGGATGAATCCCAAATAAAGCATCAAGTTGTAGCATTAGAGCTCATTTTGTGATGTTGATTAGTTGAATTGGATTCACTCTAAAAGTCAGCTTTAGATAAGCTGTATTCAATTATGTCCAGTGGTTCATGAAGTAAAAACACAAACATCTTCATCTGCTTTTCCATATTAATAATCAGGCTCCTGCAGATGAAGGTGATTTTACTCAGTGGTAGGAGAGCTCGCTTTCCTGTTTTCACCCAACATTTTCACATCCCAGCATGTTTTTATTAGCATGTCTGGTAAAACGAGCAGTTTGTCCCTTTCAACAGACGTGCACGCTAGTCAAGGTTATGCTAATTCAAGACGTTCCCTCCAGATAGCAGATACACTCTTTAGACCCTCACACCCACGCACCCCTAACAAGTAAAGTTAAAGAGAAACAAGACAGTTCAGGAAGCTGGAAAGATGAGAAACGCTGAGGAGCAGACAGACTGAAGGAGGGGAAGAATGAAAGAGAGAGAGGGATGGAGGGAGAGGGATGGAGGGAGAGGGATCCCCAGCAGGGCTGGCAGAAACAGGATCAAGGTGGTTTTGGATACATTTCAGAGGTAAGATGCAGTTTAAGCTCTGAGCTCGGACCGTTCACACGCAAAAAGCCAAGTCCCAGCGAACACATCACGAAGCATGAGACAACAGTCACACAACACAACAGTCAGGTGTGACAGCAGAGGGGACAGCGTTCTGCAGGAATACAAAGACCTGCAGAGGAAAACGTCCCTCAGCTCTCTGCATTGATTTTCTATGACCTAAATATTAATAAACCTTCAGAATGTCTTAGTCTTTGACACTATTTGACTTTTGATCCACCTTTATCAGGTTATTTAAACCTCTAAGGTTGTGTTGTAATCGGTCAGAATTTTAAACATTCAAATGATCCTATTGGTTCAAATGACTCGAATCTACCTGAACCCCTGAAAGCTTTGAATTACAGAGGATTGATCTGAACAGAATCACAACGAAGCTGCAGTGACAAACAGAATCCATGAAAATGATTTTCCTCTGAGTTCTTGATTTAAATCTTTACAGTTTAACGTTCTGATGGCGCTGAATGGGCCCATTTGACCCATCTTTTCTCCATTACTCTCTCTTCAGTCATTACAGGAAATAAAAGTGAGCAATCTAAGAGGCTTCTCTCCGTCTCACTTTCTTTATCTCTGCTCGCTGCTCTAACTTGCTCTGGCTTCCAATGTTTATGCATTTACTCAGATGGCTGGCGGGATTGTCAGAGAAAAAGGAAGGTTTATTTTTTTTCCTCTCCCTTTTTTTTCCTGTGCAATCTCTTGCCTTCAGAAACCATTAATGCCCATTCAACATCAACATCAAGGCACAGCTTTGATGTCTATTCTGGCAACAGACTCCTTTCTTTCTCTGCTGCCTGCTGCTCTCTCTCTCTCTCTCTCTCTCTCTCTCTCTGTGTCTCCCTCCTTCTCCCTAACCCCCTTTATCCCCTCCACTTCCCTCTCACTCTTTACGGTTACTGTACAATCAAATAATTAAACGGATTGTCGACAAAATGATTTTACCTGGCAATTAAATATGCAAAGTGAGGCGACAGGCGGCGTAAGAGAAGGCGATTAAAACGGGGCCCCCACTGCAAATCTACAAAGGCTTCAGCAGCACAAAAGGCAGCAGCTCCTGCCTGCTCTGCACACTGGCTTAGCCTGGGGAGCGTCTGGTGCCTCTTTATACCGGTCTCACATAGCCGTGTTTACAATAGACCCAACCACGCTACGCCAATTACCACAATGCAAAAGAAATGAAAGCCAACCATTAGCAGAAAAAAACAACATTAAAGTAACAGGGTTTACAGGACATAAAGGAAAGGAAAACATGTGATGATTAGAAATCTAATCTGAGCGCAGAAACGTCCAGAGCTGTTAGGGAAAGACACCATGAAAGGAGTCTTCAATCTGAAATTCTAAAGCATCAGAAGCTCCAGATGGAGGTAAGATGTGTGAAAGCAGAAGTTTAGACCCTGCTCTGACTGCACCTCAACAGAAACACCTTTTAGACCCGGGAGGTCAAAAAGGCTGGGAGAAGATACCAGAGTGTGTGTGTGTGTGTGTGTGTGTGTGTGTGTGTGTGTGTGTGTGTGTGTGTGTGTGTGTGTGTGTGTGTGTGTGTGTGTGTGTGTGTGTGTGTGTGTGTGTGTGTGTCCACCTCGGTGCTTTGGAGGGAAAAGTGTGAGGCTTCTGTTTGACGCTGGAACCTCAACAGGCTGCAGACAACAAGAAGTTTTGGGACGAGTTGACGACGGTGGTGGAGGGTGTCTGTTCAATAGAATAGCTGGTTCATCCTGATTAATCCCTCCTCACAACCCAAACCCAAACCCAGGACTGGACTGGTTTGAGGGTTTGTGAGTCGCTGATCCAATGATCTGAACCTTTAAAATGTGACTTTTCTAAAAATGCAAACTGTTTAGCTGCAGGAACTAAAGGAGAGAAAGTCACCAGGTGTTACCAAAGCAGCTGGGAGTTGATCAGATTAGTGTTTTAGTGATGCAGTAACTTTTCTAATTACCAGCTGATTCTAACTGATCCGTTCAGGCTCGCTGCAGACTGCCTCACGCTCCCCAGCTCTGAATTATTCCTTAAATGTTTTTTTTTCTCCAGCGCTGATATAAAAGCAGATAATTGAAGCATGAGTCCCACTGATGAGGACGCAGGGTGCTAGCTTCATTAATGTCTGTGTTGACTTGGTCCTCTTTGCTCTTTAATAGCACCAATTAGCTCCTGGATTCATCTCCATGTTTAATGTTCCCATTCAGAGCCAGAACCCACTGAGAGAGGTCTGTTTACTTTTAGATTTAAACATTTAATTCACGTTTCAGTGGAAAGTTTGAAGTTTTTAATCTCCCGCCGCCTGGATCGGACAGGAATGAATGAATTCAGGATTGATGTGGTTCTGATTTGGGATCAGAACACATTAGTCGATGCTGACAAGTGCATTTAGGTGAAGTTCTGACAGCTGTCAGAATGAAATCGGCTCATCGGATTGGATGATACCAAACTTAAAAAGTAGATCATGTTTTGGTCCATGAAAGCACCATGGCCGCCAGATCTTCCATGTGAAGGTTTTTACTTCTAGAATCTCCATTTTCAAGTAAATCAGAATTTAAAAAAAAGAAATATATATATATATATATATATATATATATATATATATATATATATATATATATATATATATATATATATATATATATATGTGTGTGTGTATATATATATATATATATATATATATATATATATATATATATATATATATTCTGTTCATTTTAATTATTTAAGATATATTAGAATCAACCAAAATTAGTCCGAGCTGTAAAGGAGAAGGAAATCTGTATCGACCCTCCAAACCAACTCTATATTTAAAATCAGGTTCCTGCAAATTTAGTTATTGACTCAAACATGCCATGGAAGAAAAATCCACCTGTTTCTTATTGTTTAGGTAACATCTGTAACGTGTTAAATGGGACAATATGAAGGAATTCTACCGAGGCCTGCTGATTTAACCTGATGAGACAGGAAGTGACACTCACCAGGGGTCTGTGACCAGAGCAGTAGCGGGCACGCTCCGACGAGGACACCCTGAGGGTTGATGTGAAAACGCCTCGGGCGTTCACAAGAAAAAATCAGCTTCTGAACTGTACGAGTGGATAAACAGCTAAATGGGAAAAAAGTTTGATGAAGCTACGTATTGAATCTGCCCTCATCAGGTCAAACGATCAATAAAACCTTCAGTGACTGGCTGCTCAACCACAAGTTTACTCCCTTTGTCTCATTAAAGAACTGAGATGAACTGAAAACAAAATAATAAAACAAATGTAATCATTTGGGGGGTATTTGAATGAAAATTTAATTATCTATTGCTTTAAATTAATTTTATTCTTACTTAAAAGCCGTATTGCTCCAAATAAAATATTATTTTAATTATAATAAATGAATAAATTTAAAATAGTTCTTAATGAGGACTAAAGGGTTAAAAAGCCTGTTTCAACTTTAAAAATTGATGGAAAAAAAATTCAGCACAAATAATTTACAACCATTAAAATGATTTGAGTCTTTTTGATTTTTTTATTGAATGAATCAGGTGTAGCTGCTATTAGGAACATATAGGCTCATTTTAGAAATGAACCAATTCTGGTTTTCAGGGCTGATAGCATTTTATAATTCTTATAAATTCTGACCTCATAGTGATTTGGGCCAGTTTAGATTTATCTGAGTAAAAGAAAATTTTTCTATAACTTGCAAATTATGATTCTGGATGTAAAAACTTTATTTATTTATGGTGAATGTGCACATAGGGATGGTGCATTCATGCAACAAGGTGATTTTTTATATTTGATTTTGCAGAACTTCTCTATGTTTGCCCTGTGTATTTTTGTCAGTCTCAACTCAGCATTACAGGTCCGATCATTTGATGGTTAAAGGAATAACCAAACCGCGGTGGCTGCAGCAAATAAAAGGAAAAACATGTGAAAAGACACGAGTTTCAGTGTTTGTTCAGCAAACTGCTACCTTATCAACCTTAATATCAGACTCTGGAACTTTAAAACCCATGAAAACATTACCAGACACATCTGCTTTCATTTGAAAAATATAAAACTTTAATAAAGGCTACATCTCTCAATAATTACAATAATTATAGATCCATGTAAATCTTTAAATGAAACTCTGTATATAATGTATAATTTACAGTTTAGATAGAATAAACAAAAAAAAACTGAACAAAATAAAGGCCATGGTGTAAAAACAAAAAACATGATTACAGGACATTATTAAAAGCATAAAAATATCTTTTCAACATAAAACCCTTCTGAAAACCAAGGGATATAAAATAAACCCTGAAACAGGGCAGCACATGGTATGGCATCCATGTAGGCACAGGTGCTGTACTCAGAAAACACCAGCAATCGTGTGTGTGTGTGTGTGTGTGTGTGTGTGTGTGTGTGTGTGTGTGTGTGTGTGTGTGTGTGTGTGTGTGTGTGTGTGTGTGTGTCAGTATTCATACTTCAGAATGCATAATTACAGAATATGCAGGAGTTCTGCTGCAGACGGTGTTACAACATTCAAACGATACTGGAGCCAGAATTATTTTTGCTGTTTTTTTGTCCGCACACGCCAAACGACTTCATCAAGAAGCAACAAGTGATCTGTTGGTTATTTTGGTGTGTGGGCTGTAAACACTGCCATTATCACGACTACTTCCTGTGTGAATCTGAACCCCCCCCCCAGTCCGACCCCTGTGCAATGCCTGGTTTACAAACAAAGGCACAACAAAAAAAGATTGAGCTCTGTCGCCAAAGTAAGAAAGGAGGACGGGGGGGAGACGACGATTGCTGGGAGAACAAACTATCAGCAGCATATAAAACTGGGACTGACCAGGATAATGGAGAACTTTGGGCAGAACCCGCACCAGAACGCTAGCTTGGGTCAGACGTGGCAACGAGGCTATGGGAGGAGTCAGGCTAGTGCGTCAACCTTTTTGTGTAACATAAAAACAAACAAACATGAAACAGTATCACCACAGTATTCTCCCAACATTCAAAGCAGCGTGCCCATTGGCTGGAAACAGGAAGGGGGCGGGACACAGGTTTAAGAAGACTAGGGGAAACTTTTCAATAAATACTAAATAAAAACTTTCAACTCAAGACAAAATGCATCTATATATAATACATGTATATATACATATATGCATGTATGTATATGCACACGTATGGACGTTTCCGTGACGCCGCCGGAGTGTAATGTTAAGAGCAGGCTCGACGCACCATCAGTCCCTCGTCACATCACACCACCAGTCATCTTCAGTGGTTTTAATCAGGAGGAGTCGGGTTCTCCCCGCCCCCGTTCTCCTGTTGGTCTTCAGAGGTTAGTTCCCTTGTGTTTCTAAGGCTGATTGGTTGAGAGTCAGGGAAGGGGCGGCACCTCCTCCGAGTTCGGCATACTTCATTGGCTCGTCTTCCTTCAATCACTCCTCTTCCTCTTGTGCTGGATATATTAACTCTGTTTAGCTTAATAATAAGAAATAGATAAAAAATACGTCTTTTTTACTCAGAGAGTCTGTTGCTTAAGTTTTTCGGGAACGTTTTTAGCTTTTGGTTGGGGTGGGGGAGGTTTGTGCTCTTTAGTCCATCCTCTCCACCTTGCCCAGGACTTTGCCCTCGTACATGGGCAACACGGTGGCATCCTCCAACACTTCTTCAAACACCGCTCCGCACTCAAACTCATCACTCGCCTTCTTGAAGTAGTACCTGAGGAGATTTACAAAAACAGAAAGGTTTGTGATTAGATGAGTAGGTGAGAGTAGGTGAGCTCAAATGCTATCTGACAGAGTGGCAGCAGGAGAGCAAATGATACATTTCATCTGCTATGAGGCTCCTACACACGTTTCTTTAGTCCAAATACATTAGGTCTCTGTGTGAGAGCCAGAAATGGATCCTGAACAAAACAACTTAGTCATAGGCTCCAGAGCCGTCCCTGAACACCTGACTGCACAAACAGAGCTCCAGTCCACGTTAAACACTCCCAAACCGCTACAAACAACCAGCTCCAGAGTTCAGACGTGTGTGAGTGTCCACTTGTTCTGCAGATCTAGCTTACAACATTAATTAGAGGCTGTTCAGGCTCCTCCCACCCCCTCTTCTGATTGGTCTGTCTGTCAAATGAAGGGCCTTTCTGTCCCACAGGTGCCCGAGAGTCTGCCTCACAAAAAAACACACTTCAGGCAGCTCTCCGATCTCCAGCAGACTGTGGAGGAGAAAACCCAGAGGAAACGGCTCGGACGCCGGCCGAGCTCAGACAGGCTTCACCCTCAGAGAGACTGCTGAAGGTCAAAGGTCACTCCTCTCCTCCACACAAGCAGAGATAACTCCCAGGGCTAGCTGGGTCCGGGTGACTGTGAAGTCTCCCGGAGCTCCTAATGATTTCTACTTTCTACTTTAAACCCAGCAAAAAGATCAGCAGGAGGGGATTTAATGATAAGCTTTGTAATGGAAAAATGCCTCATTTAGTCCATGTGTGCCTGCGTTCAGAACATAAAAAGGATGAAAAGGGGGGGGGGCTGAGTGTTTTATGAGCTCAGCTCAGAGTCATTCAAACAACACACATAAAGAGGGGCGTATGAAAATATACACACACGGCCTTATTTATCCTGTTGATTGTAATCAGATGAATGAATGTGGAGGTTTGCTACATCACAGCTGAAGAACGTCACAGAAAAGTGAAGAAAAATCCTGTTTTCTGAAGAGAATGACTCATTTCTCTGAACACAATCTAACTGGTTGGACTTTTATTTTGTTAAAACTCCACATTATCCTTCACAAATGGCTGAAAGTTGTCACTTTGTTGCAGAGACGGAGCGACAGAGGGAGTCTTTCCACTGGAACGTGTTTTAGGATTTTTCTCTCTTCACAACATCTGGCACCAATATCATCTGGCAGAGCGGCGGAGTACTGTTCTCTGCTGTACCGCTGCCATGTCCAAATTAACCAACTCCACACATTCTGCTGCCATTGAAGCCAGACGCTTCACCCCCACCCCTCCTTTTCTCACAAGCTCACTGAAGAGTTATGAGATAGCTGGGGAGCTACGGCCTTCTTCTCTCGTCTTGCTTAACAAGCAGATGTGGCCGAGGCCTGATGCTGATGTCACGGGCTTCGTGTTCAACCGACTCATCACTGGGAAAGTTATTTAAAAAGGCTAAACTTATTATTTATTAACCAGAAAGCTTAACTATCAGGAATTTGCCCTCGTTTGATAAAAAGCGCACGTGTTTTGTAGCCTTTAACAGAACAAGGTGCTTGCAGCGTTTGACTTAAGTGTCTGATGCAACAGTGTGGAGAAGGAATTCCAAGGCATTGCAATGGTCTTTGGACACAAAATAAAACAGCCCAATGCTTCAAAGCCATATTTATTAGAGCTGCCTTAGCATGGAAATCAGGACCAGATGTGAGAAAAAACTCACTCCAGAATCACTTCTCTCTCCCTCTTTCTATAAGCTCTGAATTCAGTGGATCTAGGGCTGGGTACCGAAACACGGTACTACTTTGGTACCGACCGAAAACTTTCGGTAGGTAGTAGTACTAAGTTTCGGTACTTTTACAATAAAATGTCCCTCTAAATGCGCCGCTCCAGCCTCGCTCTGATCAGTGCACACACACAGGCTGAGTGACACACACGGCCCCTCCCTCTCCTCTCAACAGTTACGGCAACAATAAAAGGCAGACCCGAGTTTGCGAGCCGGGTCCGGATAAGCGGAGGGAGACGAGGCGAGACCTTCCTCTCTTGTTTAAACACTCTCGTTGGTACCGACCGGACCGTCAGGTTAAAGAGATCTGACCCGAACACCGCGTTTGTTCAGAGTCACCCCGCAGCTCCATTTTCACCTGCTGAGGCGTCGGAGCTGCAACCTCCTCAGGAGGACGCAGAACACATGAGCTGTTTTTTTTATTGCATTAAAAAAAAAGCGAGGTCACGAGACGAACTTGTTTAATTTAGGAGCATTTACTTTTTATTAGGGACCATGGGTTCTGTTATCAGCAAGGATGTGTGGAGGGTTTTCCTCCTCTGGTCATTCAGTTTTTCCTGTGCCCCCATCCTGGCACCTCCAGAGTAACACTAGTTTCTGGTCGACCTGAATCCATGTACTCTTTATTAGCAAAAAGGGAATAACGAAATAATGAAAACGGATCCGTTTTCCTGTATTTCTGATTGTTTTTCCATAACAAAAACCAAATAACTGTTATATCTAGATATTCAGTTTCCCTTTCAGAAACAAAAAAAAAACCAAAAGAAAGAGTACATGGATTGTATGACAGCCTTAGTTAGTTCCAGAGGGAAGAGATACATAATAATAATAATAATAAATGCATAAATATGCCATAAAAGTGTGTTTTTTTTTTTGTTTATATAAAAAAAACTTTAAGTACATGTTATTTTCTCTAAGAATTATACATATAGGTATCGAAAAAAGTATCGTTAAGGTACCGGTATCAAAAACCAGGTATCGTTAAAGTAGTAGTATCGAAACATATTTAACGATACCCAGCCCTTAGTGGATCAGACTAGTTTCTGTCTGCTCAGCCATCAGAGCTGCACACACTCACTGGTAACTGCATCCACTAGTCAACACACTCGATGATGCCAGTGACAAAATAGTTTTAAATTGTTGACTCTCACAAAGAACCACATGCTGGTTTATATAACTGTAAAGCACTACATGACCTCTGGGGGCAGTATCGTTTATTACCGACTCTACCAGCAAAGAACGTCTGAGGAACATAAACGTGTGTACAGTGGCGATCAGACAGGGGAGGGCGAAATAATAATAATTTTAAAAAAAACAGACGGTGGAGGGATTATACTGTAGCTGTAGGCCGACCAGGACGCCTCGGGTTCCCACCGGAGGAAGTGCCTGGGGAGAGGACGGACTGGGCTTCCTGGTTCCCCTCAGACTCAAACCTGGTTTAATAATGCAGCATCTCTCCGTCAAGTCAGCGAGTCGCATTGACACTTTTTAACTGAAGTATTACATATAGTGATATAGTGTAATATTACATCATTTCACCTGCTAACATGTTTGGAGAATTAATAAATCAGTGTAGCTGTGCTGTTTTCCATGAGTGTGTGTGATAATAGAGACAATGAATAGTAAAGCTCCTCTAACTGGTTAGTTTATACGCCCCTCGATTTACTGGTCATCAATTTAAATAACTGTGAAAAGTTGTATGAATGCAGAGAGGTGGAGCAGGTAAAACATGAACTGGAGCCCAGAGCAGGAAGTGGATCCACAGGAAGAGGATACTGAAATAATCACTGACTAATATACTTATCGTGAAGTTTTTCTTTGTTTTTAAGGTTGACTAATAAAACAGTTGCAGCCTCACTGAAAACACACCCTGCTGCGCCACTCGTCAACAGGAGTGATCAGACAGTGTGATGGTTGATTGTGGTGCGGACTCACCGGTAGTTGCCTTTCTTGCTAAGCTGTTCTTTGAAGTGACCCAAAGTGAGGCAGTGGGTCTTCATCATGCTGCGATACGGGATCTCCTCACCACAGAAAAAGTATGTGACCACCAGCTCCTTAGACCTGAAACAGAGTGAAAAGCCGTTTCAACTTCATGAGTTTGTGTCTCAATCTGCTTGCATGTGTCGCAGAGCCTTGCTGTCATGTCGAGGATTTTTTAACATGTTCAAAAAAATTTGAAATTTGCATTTACTCTCAAAATATTTGCAGATTTGTCACAGGCACCTGGAACCTTTATCAGTTTGGTTTCTGAGTCAGAAAGTCCAAAAAAACATGAGCCAACTTTGAAAGGAACTGGAGTCAATAATGTAAAGAAAAAATGAAGGTACATTTCAAACAAATTGTGACACAATTTAGAACTTTTGTGACAAAAATGCAATGCAAAAATTTGCCATAGGCAATTGGTTTGTTTTTACATCAAATGTCTCATGTGAGCCAGCAAGTTTTAAAACTTCTGAAAGAAATGTTTTTAAGAGCCAGATCAGAGCAATTCCAATAAAAATGTGTCCAACTGTTGCAACATAAAAAGATTCTGACTTAATAAAAAACTGGCTTGAAGAACGATAAGAGAGTGAAAGTAGAAGAGGTCACATGTTCACATCATTCACCCTGGTAAACCAATAAAGTGGCTGAGTTTTAATGGCCAACTGAAAACATCTTTGGCTCTAGTGAAAAGTGAGGAGTGAGATAAACATAAAAACCCTTCAACCTAAATGACTGACTGACTCATAATATCCATTTTTGAGGGAAGCTAAAATATCCGGGAGGAAAAACGAGTAAAAATGAGGCTTAAAAAAAAAAAGGCTGCCAAGTACCTGAGACTGGAAGGATGAAGTAGGAACTGAGTAAAGAAACAAAGTCAGGATGAGTAAAAGTCAAAGCTAAAATAAAGACGTACTCATCGGGGCTGACCAGTGAGCTGCCTCCGGTGACTCCAGCACCTGGAAGGCTCCGGTCCCTCTGAAGGCTGCTGGCTGCTGAATGCCTGTTAAATATCAAAAGATAACTAATCAGTGATCTGAAGAGAGATCACGCAGAGTGCTCTGTTGAGACAATCAAATGAAGAAAAAAGTTCTTACCTTTGCTTTGGTGGCTTAGAAACCTCTTCTAGTCTGCGGCAGGCCTCCTCCAGCTGTGCCAGGGTGTTGGGTGGAGGTAAGGGCGGCATGGCCGGATCTTGAATGAAAGGGTGACCCGGGTGGTGGCCACGGAGATGACTCCCGTTGCAGATGCCGCCTCCACCCCAGGAGGAGTTGGTTCGAGTGGGAAGAATCTTTGAGTCAAGTGAGTTGGACTTCTTTAGGCCTTGAGTGCTGTCGGGATAAAAAGGAGACATCAGCTGTGAACTCCAGCTTTCTGTAGAACTGAAGATGCTGTAGAACTTGCTGATGGACTTTACCTGTGTGGCTTGTGCTTGCCCTGTCTCTCACTCTCTAGGATCCACTGCCAAACATTCTGGGAGCGGTCGGTGGAGACTTGGGGAAGGCATGGTGAAGGCGTGTCCTCGTCGCAGGCCTTAACTGGCCGTCTGGACAAAGTGCTGCAGCGACTGGAGGAGGAAGGAGGGTTATTAGAGACAGAGTTTTAACAGAAAACTAAAAGAATTAAGTATGAAGGCGACACTCGGATGCAACACTCACGCAGGTGTGAAGTTGGAGTAATTGGCGCCCCCTTGAGGGCAGAGGCACTGCACACGCTGAGCCGCCTCGGTTTCAATCTGCTCCTTGGTTTTTGGCCCAGCGTGGTGATGGTGGATGTAGTGGTGGTGGATGTGCTTCGTGGACTGCCTGCCTGCCATCAGAACCTTGGAGGCTCCGTGATAAGAACCAAAGTAAGGCCCGGAGGACACAAACGCACCAGTCCGTTCTGGGGATCGTGAGCGGGGCGAGTGCTGAACCACACCCGGCGACTGGCAGCCGGGCGTCTTCAGCACGCGGGAAAGGTGCTCGTCTAAGATGGCCTGGGGGTCTTCCTCACACTGGCTGGATGATGGAAGGAGAGGGTGGTGGAGGGAGATGCTGCTGCTGCTGACGTTGGTGCTCTCCTCCTTTTCATCCTCCTGCACAGGCAAAGGGAAAAGTTAAAGCGATTGATAATAGTCACATGAGGGAAATAATTTTTTTGTGTCAGCTTACACCAACTTATATCTATCGTCCTGTGAAGTCAGAGAGAGCAAACGCCTGGATAACTTGATGTAAGTTTCCTTTTTGCTGCACTGTTATCTTCACTAACAGGCTTTGGGTGCACTTCATCTATAATGCACAATGTGACTGTGCTTTACAAAGAGACTGGCACTACACATATTCGGCAAATGTGCCACTGGAGAGTAACTAAGTGCTATTTGAAGGCACTTAAAGTATGTCTAGAAACATAACTTTGAAAGCTCCTCCTCCAAATGAAATAGGGAAAGACATAAAGGAATAAACCCAGACTAACTTTCTGTTCCCTCGGTGTGTACCCTGTTCTTCGTAAAGGTTTTCCTAGTAAAGTACAGAACCACCACTTGAACTAACTTGGATTTAAGTGAAATTTTCCAGGTGGCAGCTATGTTTTTAGTAACCATCTGGTTTGTGAGCATCCACACCTCCTGGATCTGCTGCAGCCTTTCCTCCAGCGAGCTCATCGTATCCTGCTCTCGCTTCAGCTTCTCCAGTTTGGTGATGAGCTGGGCAGCGAAGGCAGAGGGCTCAACTGGAGTCATCTCCTTAGGCAGCCGGTGTGTCCTCTGCAAGACAAACGACATGAGAGGGAGGTCATTTTAATATGTGTGCAAGTGTAGCGACGTGGTGTTTCTGATGGATGCAATATGGTGCATTACTCTAATGCCCTTGCCCTAATCCGGTTCCGTTCCAAAAACGCCTGCTACTGTTCCAAAAAGGCCTAATCTACATGCCCTTGCCCTCGAGCTAACCTGAACTTTCCTCGCCGTCCATCCCTCCAAAGATCTTCTCATGCCCAGTGCCCTTGGCAGCGCCGAGCTGCCGGGCGAGGGGAAAGAAGGGGGTAGCAATGGCAGGGTAGCAGTTGGTCTCGCTCGGAGGGGAGGCCCCCTGCCTGCACCCTCTGTAGCCCGACCAAGCCATCAGCAAGGCAGCTTCTGAAGTCAGCACACTTCAAAGAGCCCTTGTCAAACATCAAATGCACACTAGGGGTGGGAGGGACACGCAGCTTTAAATCTCCGAATAAAAGCCAGATATCGACGGAGAAGGGAGAGTGAGAAGAGGAGAGGGGGAGAAAAAAGACGAGGGTGACAAAATTAACAGCATGAAAAGAGAAGAAGGAGATTGAGATGTGTGTTAGTGAAGTGGCAATGACGACAGAGAGGCAGAGAAAGAAAAGGAACGAGGGAGGGAAAGGATAGAGGAGTCAAATACTGGGAAGATCTGAAGGGAAGTAGTAATTTATTTCCAGGCTGCATGCAGGGCAGCTCAGAGGTACTCTAGTCACATTACCCTCCTTTTTCTTTAACTATATGCGCCGGCTTCTCTTTCTCCCTTTCTTACTTTTTTTGTTATTTGGCACACTGGCTTTCTTGATTTTGACTCTATTTTTTTGTTGTTGTTCCTCTCATCTCTTTGTAGACATGATAAAGGGAAGAAGAAGAAAGGCAAGCGGAGCTGCTGGCAAAGGAGCGCCAGCCCTGCACGGGGCCCCCGCTGCCTGGGGCTGGTGCATCATGGGAGACAGAGCCATCTCCAAATCAGGAGGGAGACATTAAAGGAGTGCAAGTGGGAAAGGAAAAGAGAAAGAGATAGACTGAGAGAAAAAAAGAACATAAGAGAAAACTGGGGAAACAGAAAATGAATGCACACACACACACACACACACACACACACACACACACACACACACACACACACACACACACACACACACACACACACACACACATCCCCTCCACAAACACATACCTGTGTTTGAATATGAAGACAAAAGAAATGTCATGTTTATTTTCCTGCTTCCTAACCTGTGTCAACCTGTTTTGACCCAGTTCTTTCAACTTTCCCACAAAAAAAACTTCAGCAGGTCAAAAAAGATTCTCAAACCAAAAGAACGTCTGACCTGAAAACTAACAGAACCAGATATTAAGGCTGGAGACTTCATTTGACCTAATCATCACTACTGAAAATCCTTTATAGAGTCAGAAAATAAAAACGATAACGTATTTATCTCAGCAGCTCATAGATGCTCTTGGGTGGGGGTTCAATTTAATATTCAGTCACAACATGAGCCATGAAAATAAGTAAATAAACAAACGACAGCTTAGTGAACCGAGACAGAGCTGTCTGGAAAAGTGGAAAAACAGGAAGTAGAATCTAAAAAGTAGGACTCACAGGAAAGTGGGGTAGCGTAACCTGTCCATTGATCTTAACACTGCGATGCATCTCTCTCTGGAGCTGCTTCTTGGTACCCAGCTTGTAAGGAGGAATTCCATCTCTGTAAAGAGGAAGAGAAAGGTTATCAAAACTGCGTTATTATCAAGAAAACCTAATCAGCTACACCGCTGCTGCTCATCACACAGGTCGCAGCAGCTACTGTTTGTGTTAGTACATCCTTAAAGGTTTATCACTTAAGTCCCTGACTCAACGCCTATTCATAATCACATTACAGCTAAATCAAAAGCCAGGTAAACCTTGAATTCAAGACAAAAGCATAAAACACACCAGGACAATTTTATAATAAAAAGCCATTCTGGTAAGAATAAATCAGTCTGGTTAAATCTGAATGCAGCTAGCTGGTTACAAGTCTCAACCTACCGACAAAAGACTTGAACAGGCTAACAAATGGTGCTCAACTCCTCCTGGCTTTGTAGGCAATAAAAATAGGAATAGAAGGAGAAACCCTAAAAGTCTCTGGACAATTAGACATTAATTCTGGGAATCTCTTCCTCCATTTTTCATTCTGTCTGTTAGCTCCTCCAGTCAGTTGCCACTTAAGCTCGGCCAATTATCATGGCCGTTTTGGCCGCTCAGAAGTGTCTGACCTAGCCCAAACGCTACTTTTTCTGCTGCCTCTTTGAAATCTCACACTCATGCACATATGCACCCGCTGCCATCTTCGTTTGGCAAGCGCTCTGCAGTGAGCCTCTGATCTCAGCAACATCAAAAGGCTGGTTTGTAAGATAAGGTAATGTTTGAAGTTGGTGCAGCAGCATTCCCCAGCGTCCAAGTAAATCCATAAATAAGATATAAGCAAAAAGAGGAAAAAAATCCCTGCACCCCTTCTTGCAACTCCCCTTCCTAAAATCTGTCTCTTCTTGTTCTTTATCTTGGAAATAAGATTCAAATTTTCTTTTCACCATAATGAAAGGACGCGCTAATCAAATTGTTCCCTTGAATGAAGGGTAAGAAGTCAAAGGAAGATGAAGACAAGGACAAAACCCATCTCTTGTGTCAAAGACCTCAATGAAGAGTTAAAGAACATGACTTTGACAGATGATGCTGTTCAGCAATTAGTCTGTTTGTTTCATGTGAGCAGCTTCAGCCACACGTCGGTGTAACAGTCAGGAGAAATTTGGACTGATGACATCGTCTGTGTTGAAGCAAGCTTCTCGTAAGAGGAGGCTACTACCAAAATCAATGCTTCACAAACTGCACCCCTGATACCATGAGCTATCCTCCCTGAAGGAACTCTTCAAAAGTAAAACTCAACAGCTCAGACGAACCCATTTGCTAACAAGAACCCCAAAGTTTATGAACCTTCCAAGACCATGTGACTCTCCAGCTAGGTGCTTTGTCTGGGTTGGGGAAAACAGCCGCAAACTCTTTCATGGTTTCACGGGCCCTCACTTTATGGGGATCTCCTATTCAGTAGTGCAAGTCATTTTCAAAGCAGCCAGCCACCCTCTTATCCCACTAAGCTCCCCTCATCTAACAATAGGCTGAAAGCGATTCAGTTAAGCCCTTTATACTCCATGCACTTTATTTTCTCACTCCCTTGCACTTGGAGCCTCACCACTCCTGCTTACGGCTCTGGAAGATGGAGGATAGAAGCTGCAGAAAGCTTTCTGGGTGGAGGTAACCTAGCATGGCTGAGAGGGAGGGAAGGGGGGGGGGCTCCTTGTGTCTTGTCCTGGGGTCTAGAAATGAGTAACCCCTGTGAAAGCCTCACAGACACATGATCTCAGCACGCCGCAGAGGCCAGTGGCAGGAAACCGACCCACCATGTGAGTAAGCCTTCTTTCATTTAGTGCCAACATTTTTCAATGAGTTTGTCTTGAGGCCCGAATGGCCATTTCCCTCCCCCACCCCACTCCTCCAGCTCTTCAAAGGGAAAAAGCGATTAGATAATACAAAAAAAAAAAGTCTGTTGTGGCAGAAGGGTGGGATGGATACATATCAACTTTGAGGAAAATAAGGCAACGCCCCCACCCACATCAAGACGTTTGTATTTTTTCTCTCTTCTCTCCAGCCTGCAACACATCAGAATAAACTTCAAAAGGTCTTCAGACGTAATGACTTTCCCAGAGTTATCTCCCTGGAGGCTGCAGCAACAACTACACATTACCAGAATTACCTGGAGTCAATCACGGAGGATAATTAAAATACATTACATGCCATTATTCCTCAACAGTGCAGTTCCCTGGCCCCAAGAAAAGCTGAGCCTGTTGAGTTACAAGGCCAAATGTTTTTCTTCACACCCCTAGACTTTTTCCTGGAAAGGTGTTGACTGAAATCTTGTCCAGGTTTGCTCAGATACAATGGAAATAATAAAAAACGCAGAGCTTTGACTGCGGATGTGAAGTTTTTTTTCAAGTTGCTTCATCCTGTGAGAAGTACCTGGGTTTTAAAGAAACTGGCCAACCGGCTTTCTGGTTTAAATTAAAACAAACACTCACACGCTGCTATCTGTCATTGACATGGAGTCGTCCGTCGTGGCATCGCTGGAGATCTCGCTGTCGTTGGCACTGGTGGCGGGGGCAAAAACGTAGCCAGAGTTGACGAAGTACGGGCTGGTCGGGTCTCCTCGACGTTGAGACCTGGGAGAAATATTTAGCTTTAATGTCATGAAGCGAACACAAAGTGACAGTTTTGTTTTATTTTAAAGCAAACAGCTGAGTATGTGTTTTGCTGATGTTCTGTATGGTTTCAGGGCCTGAGGAAACAGGTTTCTCTGAACTGAAGGTGTGGGTTGAGGGCTGTTCGTTGGGAGTGGAGTGCACTGACTAGCAGCATCTCTCCAGACTTTTATTTGAACCAGACTCCAGCAGATCTTTTCCACGTTCTCTTTCTTTAAAGAAAGTTTTCTCCTCCGAGCTCTTCTACTTCCATCTCTCCTAGCTATCAGCCAGTCTGGGGCCCCTCCCTCGCCAACTCTCCCCTGGTTTCCTTTCTAAAGTCTCTCTGTCTTTTTTGCTCTCTATCCTGCTGTGTTGCATTCCTGTTCCAGGAGTTGAAGGGGTGGATGAGGAAGAGGGAGGGAAAGAGAGGAAGGGGGAACTTGAGCTTTAGAGAGGGAGTGAGAAGGAGAGAGGGAAAGGGGGAAGGAGGGCCCCTTTCTTTATGAGAATGCCTTCAGCCGGGAGTGCTGAGGAGAACCCCAGCATGACTAAAGCCGTAGGCCCCAAGCACAAATCTGACCTTTGGAGGGTCCACGCAAAGAGTCAGGTATTTAGCACAGCTGGGCTCTCTGCACACCCCCCCCCCCCTTTCCCCATCTCTTTTCTTTCTTTCATGATCCCCCCCTCTTCCCCTCCTTCCTGTTTTTCCCTCTTCCCCTCCTCTTGTCTCTCCGTCTCCCACCAAAGCATGCTTAGTCTCTGTCAGACAGATTTTTCTCTCACATAGAAGAGATAAAAGCAGAGGACAGAGAAGAAAGAGAAGGGAAAACACTGACGCACACAATCTATTGCAGAGTCTGATCCGTGGTCGGAGCTGCAGAACCGAGCCGAGGATGTTTTGTTGTGTTTTTCTACCACTTTGGAGTTTTGAGTGCTGGAGGTCTCTCAGAAAGTAGAGAGGGGGGAGACAAAATCTGTGCAGTGGCAAAATTAGTTCCACATGTTTGAGATGGAAATTGGTTGACCCACAGAGATGGTGAGGGGCAGTGGGAAAGGGGGAGAGCGTGGGTGAAGGCAGGGAGAAAAAAGGGGTCTCTCCCCTCCCGCTACTCTTTTAAGAGAAAAACAAGAATGCAGGGATCACACCAGGAAAGCGGAGTCTGCCCACATGTCAACAAACCCTCTGCTTATTGGTTCTTGACTCAACATGACCACTTCCAAGCAAACTTGTGTTATCTTACATCTGCTCGCATGAAGGATCAAAAACCTCAAGGGAGTGCTTAAATAAGAGTTATTACACCTAATCACCATTAGGAACTATACACACTTATAAAAAAATAACAGTTTGACTAAAACTCATCACACTTTTCCACAAACTGACAGGAAAAGTGAGAATAATCTATAAAATCTCACCTTTCTCAGCAAACTAAACTATCAAGGCATTATCAAACCTCAGAGCAATAATTACAACCAGATGTAAGAAGAAATTGTCTTGGTGAAAGAGAAGAAGAAGAAGAAAAAAAAGTTTTCCTTTGATGCAGACTCATGCATACAATCCAGTTTTTGAAAATGTTCCTGGCCTGAAAAGATTTCAGCTGTTGAACAACGTGTGGGACGACTGCTTAAGATAAAAGAAAATGTTTTCCACCAACAGCTCTGCTTTCATCTCGGACCAAAAGAACTCTATCTCTGCTTGGAATCTGAGAGCAAAAGTTTCTTTTATTTAAACTGTGTGTTAGCATTTCCACAGATTAGGGAGATTTTGTGACAGCTGAACAATAACTTTAAAAGATTATAAAGTAAGAAATAAAAAGAGGCACGACTTCACAATAACATCACTCTGCTTGATGTGGCGCTAACAGTCATGAGGTTTGGTGTCTGAATTCATTCCTGAACCGGAGGAAGGGTTTCAAAGCACAGGAAACTTGAGCAAGCCAGCAGAGGGCTGCCTGCAAGACACCATTTACTTAAAAGGAAGCCTCAGATGCATTGATGTTTTGTACCCACCCCGCCTCTCCACCCCTCCAACCTCTTGACTAACTGCAAGGCAGGAGGGCATAAACATCCAGGCATGTTCCTCTGAGACCCTTTGATCGTGTGGCTTTAACTCTCTCCCTCAGACATTTGTGAAATAACCGACTCATATTCAGCCAGTCTAATGAGGGAGTGATGATCAGGACATGTCTGATAAATGATCAGACCTGAGGTGTGACAGGACAGGCTGCTCAGCCAGGTGCTCTTACCTGCAGCTCTTCTCCAGCACTTCAGCTGCTGTCCGGATGGTAGCAGTAGCCCTCAGGTTTTTCGCAGACAGCCCGACCACAGACCCCAACGCTTTCGCCTTCAGGTCACTACAACTCCATTCCTCTTCCTCCATGAGAGGAGGAAGGTATCCGCACATCAGCTTGAGGCTAAGACCGCTGTGGTTCATGTAGGCGGCGTTCTCGCAGCCTGTGCGCACATATTCGAGGTATATGTCAGAGGTCAGAAACATCTGGTAGGCGTTCTCCTCCATGTGGGACTGGACTTCCGTCTGTGCTTGGTCAAACATGTCAGAGTCTATCTGTTGCTTCTTGATACTATCCCTTATGAAGGTCTTGGTGGCCGGTTTCAGCTGCTTGGCGACCACGCTGTTGTTCTCCACGTACCGCTTGAAGATAACTTTGGCAACTCGCAGCGTTTTGGTATCCTTTAGGTCCATCTGCCTGAAGCCGTTGCAGGCGAACCAGAAGTCCAAAGTGTCAACGCAGTTCTCCCGCTCCAAAAAGGTCCTGAACAGGTGAGCACCGTCCCGGTCGCCCAAGAGGAAATGCAGAGACTTAGTCCACCGGACTAGGGGCGAATCCGGGGACGCGCTGCCCTCCGGCTCCCCGAGTCCATCCTCGTTCCTGCGCGTGGAGCCGAGAGGCGCGGTGCCGGCGGGGGGGTCCTTAACCTTACTCTGGGCTCTCATTTTGCCAGATCTGCCGGGGTTGTAGCATGACGCCTCTCCCTCTTCCCCCGGTACCGGAGGACGAGGAGCATCTTCTCGGAAGCTACTGCTGATGATGTGCTCCGTAAGCGCCCTGCTCATGGCTCCAGCTCCGGCTGCTGCCGTGTGAGAGTGCCGTCGTGCTTCCGCTGAGCTCCAGCCAAATCCTCCTCACTCTCTAAAAGCAGCGGGGGAGCTTCTCAGCTCCTCTTCACTCTGAAACACAAAGTATTGATCTAATCAAAGCCAGATCCTGCTGAACTTCAAAGAAAGACATCAAGTAAACATTCCCTTTCCAAAAAAAAAAAAAAAGAAAGAAGAAAAAAAACCTCACCGGGTTCACAGAGAGAAAGGAGAAATGAAAGGCTTTATTTCGTTTCATTTATCTATTTATAACCTAAATGAGAGATCAGCGTGCATCAAAACCGTTTCGCCAGAATAATCATCTCTTAAATAAATCCTAACACGTGTTTCCTAACGAGTCCATGTCACTGGCTTCAACTCCAATTTAAACTACTATACATGCGCTCATTTCCAGTCGGATCCCGCGCTCATCATCATCATCATCATCCCACAGAAACACAGAACAGCGTCTGATCTCCCAACAACTTAAACACTAACGGTAAAAAGCCCCCGCGGGAGAATCCGGTAACGTCTGACTGTCCGGGATCATTATCAGTCAGAGGAGGTGATCGCAACGTGTTTCCACGATACAAGCCGGCAGATTCAACAGATCTGAGGCGAAAACAAGCCGGATCGATTAGGAAAAACTAAACAGCGTGATAAGAACCAACAAGCAGCAGAGAAATGATACCAGTCTGCAGCAACTCAACCAAACAGCGCGTAAAAATCCAAAAGAAGGATAAATAAAAGGAGCGCGGAGCCACATACCATCGCAGAGCGGATCCAACCAGAATAAACCCGTAAAAAGTTGAGCTGTTACTCCATGTTTAGTTCTCCGAGTCCGAGTCCAGCACGGCACCAAAACCAACGGAGGACTATTTGGGGGGTTGCGCCGCGCCACAAGCGCTCTATCCGCTGCACAACAGGCGCAGTAGTTTAATGTACTCTGTCCCATTCAACAACTGACCTCAGAGGAGGCAGGCTCAGTGCCTATGTAGATCACTGGGGGTGTCAGAATCTGAGGGAGGAGGGGAGGGACGAGGGGAACACATCACACTTTTACCCAGCCAGAACAGAAGAAGCACCACCCGACAAATATTCGGTTTTTATCTAGGCTACACATTCACACACTCATGCGTGCTCTCCCTCAAACACACACACACACACACACACACACACACACACACACACACACACACACACACACACACACACACACACACACACACACACACACACACACACACACACACACACACACACACATATAAGCTTCTTATCTATCAAACCGTATTTCTCGCCCACAAACAAGAAACACAGCCCGCATTTCTCAACTTCAAAGCTCAGCAGCATCACATCAAAGCGGCCGAGAGAGGGGGCCTGTGGAACAGCTTTCTACAACTTACCGTCCATGTAGCCGCTCTGATTAGAAAACGTGGAAGTGAAGGAGTCCAACAGCAGGCTACAGCCTCGGCTCTGCTCCCCGTCCTCCTCCGGTCCCCCGCGTCATCATTATTATTATTATTATTATCACGGACGCGTTTTATCCAGTCGCAAATAAAAATAACAGAGACTCTTTCCCCCTTTTTGACTTTTCTCGGCAGGTAGTGTTTCAAGAAGTCATGGCAGGCGGTTGAAGCGCTCCCGGCTGTTACTACACCAACTGGGCTAAAGGTTTAACTGTGGACTTCAAAGTAAAGAGCCGCTCGCCTGGTCCCGGAAGATACATAAAAAACTCCGCGTCTCGTCCTCGCTATCAGGAGCGAAATGAAACAAAAATAAACATCTAGGATAAAATAAACGAACCTAATTCACAACGAATAGTCAGCTGTATGCATTTATATCTGTTTAGTTCGTATTTACGACGTTTTTATGCGTTTTAAAACTTTTTAAAGTCAGGACAGAATTGAGGAGTTTGCCAGGACCTTATCAAAGACAGCGATCTCGAGCCAACTCCCCGAGGCTTTGAAGCGGCAGAAGTTAGTGATCTGCCGCCGCAGTGCTATTATTCTCTGTGTCCGCCTGTTACAACACCACGTTTCAACACAAAGCAAACAAAAGCAACACTTTTGTTGCCTGCGACCTCCTCCGGTGACAGGAGAGAGTTTATCACTCTAAAACTGAGAGGGAGCCAATTTATTTGATAAAGTTATCTTTTATTCATCCCTCTTAACCCTTTAACTGGCAGGTCAACCACCTGGTAGAGCACATTTTAGTCCATTTATCTCATTAAAGCGACTTTAAAAAGAAAACTAAATTTAAAAAAAGATCATTTATAACAGAAAATTAAATAGTTTATTATCATTCAGGGTACTTTTTAAAATAACTTTTAGGTTGTTTTTCACTTATACTGAGTTTGCACATGTCAATATCAAATTGAAGCACTTTCACAGAAGGGTTTCAAGATTTTCCAGCGTCTCACACTGGTGATGATTCACATAAACACTGAATATATGCGTTGCAGTTAGAGGATCAAGGCCTTATTTAAAAAAACGTCACATTTCAAACATTTTTGAGGATTTTTACTGCTCACTGTGCTAAATGAGCAAAAAAAAAAAAAAATGCAGCTATTTTCAAAAAATTATTGCTTTTATTCTCAGTTTGGAAGTTAAAGGGTTAATTAAGACTTTCCCTAACACTTAAATAGTTTTCTTATAACTGACCCCTCAAACAGCAGATTCATCCTAGTGGAGGGATGATGTTTAATTTGAGACAATGTACAGAGAGATTTAAAAAAACATATTCTTTAAATTATAAGCCTGATTTGATAATCCCGCGGAGTGTAACTGTCAAATAATTTACATATTAGTCACAGGATTTTAGCCACAAAGATGTGAGTGTAACACACTTGCCAGTTCCACATTCAGGGAAAATGGCACAGCATGACATTTTGATTGAAATTGGACACAGAGCAAAGGCAAAGAGCTGTTCTCTAGTCTTTTAATTCACATGACTTCCCTAATGTCATTGTGACAGAATCTTAAAGAGTGGGTTAGACAGTGATCCAATCCCATGGTACTTCAAAGGCTATATTGTCCCTTTGATGTTGAAAATCAACTTTAAAGGAGAATATAATTATATAAGTCAGTGGATTCAAATTCACAAAACTCTCATGATGGTACAGGACAAGACAGCTAATGAAATCCAACTTCTCCGAGGTCACTAAGTGGTGATTAATTCATGTCGAGTTAGAAAGAAATAGAGAAATAAGCATAATGCGTAGCAACTCCCATGTGGGCTCAAAGTTGTGTCAGAATCTTTGTCTATTCATTTCCAGTTCCTGGCTACACGTTTCAAGCTGTTGATTGCTGGGTGAGAATACTAATTGGAAACCTTTAAAATGTGTCAGTTTCCTGCTTCCCTGCAGGCAGACTTGATGCATATTTCCAACATTTACATTTGACTTCTAATGCACTCTAGAAAATCCATTCTAACACATTTTAGCTCCTCTAAAAAGTGCCAACAGGCCTTTCTTGTTGTCTTTGTGCAGCGGGAGTCCAACTGCCACCCACCTGCTGATAGATGTGCTTCCAGGAAGCATTTACTGTAAGGTGTCATCAGAAAATTGCGTTAGCAGCAAAACAGTACAGTGGCTCTTTCTTTGTCTGTTGTTTGCGTTTGTGCGACGGTGCCAAAAATGAAGAGGTTGTTTATACTGGAACACACCACAAAACAAACATCACCGCCACAAACTAAACCATCTAGTGCCCAAAGCAGACAAAAGGCTTAAATAAATACAGTAAATAAATACATAAAACTCAGAATGTGTGTTGGTTCTGCAGACAGTGTAATAATAACTTGACTGTCGGGGACTTCTGAAGTGTGTTTCTGTGTAAAATCTAGTTGCTTCCTGAATAGATACCATTTGGACAAATAGAAGTTGCATCCTGCAAGATGGATGAGCTAATAACTCTAGTCTGAAGCAGTCAAGACAAGCAGCTCCTGTTTCCAAAATGTTAAAACAGTTAATGTGTTTTATACACCTTTACACAGTTTAGCACTAATTCATCACCCACAGCACCAAAATGTAGCACCTCTAGTGAATCCTGAGGCCAATCCCAGGAGGAGTACCTGTTTAATTCTGCAAAAATAAACATATAATGTAAAAATAATGTCAGTTTAAATGTTCCTAAAGTCATGTTTTCATAAAACACTGTAACTGTTAGATTTGAGCTGTTTAAATCTACTTTGAGTGACGGCGTCATGGTTTGTTCAAGTTGAGGATGTGAAGGCAGGAACATGATGATGAAGTTTATTAAGAAAGTCCAGAAAAAACATTAAAAAAGCAATTTAACTGGGAACACAATGGGAAATATACTGGGAATGAACTGACAATCAAGCAAAGAACTGGGAGGACTGGGAACTGGTGTGAGTAATCATTGAACTGGGAAGGGAAACCAGAGTGGTGCTGAGGAGGGAGTGAACCAAACAGAACTATCAGGACAGACGTGTCAATAAGGTCTGTTTTAAAATTCCAAATTTCAAAGTGGATCAGATAAATGTTTCTTATAAACATTTACACAACAGTAAGTTGCATTTTACACAATTATTTTATCACAGAAATACCGGTATTAAGAAAATCCTGCCAACATTAACCCCTGAACACACTGGAAGCACAAACATAAAGACATCATCATCATGTCTCAGTAGATCAGGCGCTGCTCAGTTGTGATTTTGGAACCAGAGTTGAACAGGAAGTGGGACTGAAAGTCATATGCACTGCATATGATCATGGTGCATTTTTTAGCATCAAATAACTAATTACATCTAAAACTGTAAGAGAATAATATTTTAACATGCAGTATCAAAGAAAGGACTAATACAAATTAAATTGATGTGTACTTTTAGTTTTTAAGGTCAGAAAAATGTCAGAATCCTTTACATGGCAGGGCAGGTCATCTGCTGGAGCCAGTCACTATTGGGGGGGGGTATGGGAGGGTCAGTCAGATGGCTCACAATTATAGTAAATAATTCCACCGTGTAATGCAAAAATATTCAGAGGTTTATAAAATAAATTAGCATGACATTTTTGAGATTGTAGCTGTTTAAAGACGGTGGTTTTGACTGAGAACAGAGCTATTAGCTTATCACCTGAAGAATGTAAACTATATTTCTCTAAACAGAGGCTGTTCAAGAAGCTTTTCTCAACAGGTAAGATAGTAATGAACTTTTAGACAGAAAAACACTTCAAAAAGATCAAAATATGTCTTTCTATGGGTGCTGCTGATCTGCCCAATTAAAGTAATAAAACATGTCCCTGCAGTGTTTTCTGTAACTTCTCTGAGCTTTGAAAGGAACAGGCAAGTTATAAAACGTAGAATTAAAATTTGAATATTTCACGTGTGACATACGATAACATCCTGACTCTAAATTAGACGGCATGACTAAAAACTGGCAGACAGATTCATTCAGTTTTTCTTTTAATGACACAAAGTATAGGAGAGGTCTGTTTTTATGATCAGATTTCTGTCTGACATTTATGCCTAATTGAATTCATGTTTTGATTGTTTGAGATGCTAAACCCTCCAGACCACACCTGTTGATCCCCAAGAGTGAGCTCTTGGGTTTATCAGGGTGCTGTAAAGTAGCTTCAAGAAGCCCCTTTTTGAAGTTGACCCTGTCCTGACCTCTTTGTTGGGGCCCTAACCGTTTCACAGGGAGATCCAAACGCTTTAAAAGCACAATACAGGACGAGAGCGCCATGAAGCCCCAATAAAACAGGGTGACCTGGGGGCTAATTGAGAGCTCGTGGTTTGGGAGAAATTAAAGGCATCTGGAGTGTCGCCACAGATTGGAAACCAAGCTCATCTTTAATTAGAGCATCGTGCTTTCGAGGGCCAGTGAAAGTTTTCATCTCACTTCTGCCAGCTGAGGTGTCACCAGGAAACACGAAAACAGATAGAAGTCCTAAAATATGACCCTATAAAGGAGGAATGACTTTTTATTCTTTTGTTCCTGCTTTCTTTCCTTCTTTCTGAACAACCGCGGAAGTCTTTGATGGTGCATCATTAGTTGCATCAGTCACAAATAAGGCCTTCTTCTGTTCATTTTTCACAAGAACCTCTGGATTTGCATCACCTCGCAGCCCACAGCCCGTGTTCCCACATTGTGGACTATAAATTTCATACAGCTCATTTGATTGCTCCTCACAAATCCCATACTTGCGCTGAAATGCTGCAGAAAAACAGAGAAGAGAGGGTGGATAATTGCAAATAACCCAAAATTTGGGAGTTGAAAGGATGTGGTGGGTTTGAGTGATAATTTTGGCTAAAGCGTCACCATAAACACTAATAAAATTAAGTGCGTCGGAGGGGGAGGGGGTGTGGCCAGGCATCTCTTTGAACAGGCCCTGTGATCAGTTCCCCCTCTCAATTAGCGTATTGTCCACTTCTCCTTTCAGCTGAGAGGGAGGGGGCAGTCCCCCCCCCCCCCCCCCCCCCCCCCCCCCCCCCCCC
>SSNR01000007.1:710676-721289 GCA_006937965.1 Callopanchax toddi
CCCCCCCCCCCCCCCCCCCCCAGCTTCCCTTTGAAGTGATTATCCCTTTATCTCAAGCCTGAGCGAGGAATATCTTGGGGGACAATGGCAAATTAAAGCCCATATGGAGAGAAGCGTGAATGTCTGTTTGTAGGCTCAGAGAGAAAAGGCAAAAAGAAAAAAAGAAAAAGGCGCAATAAACAGAGAGGGAGGGAGGAAAAGAGTGGTAAACAGCATCATTCTTTTTTTCAGATGTCAACACTCCTCCAGAAAAAAGTAATTTAGAGCTCGTGCCTGAGTTGACACTTGTAGCAGAAGAGCTAAAGGGAATCTGGAGAAGGAGGAGGGGTGTATATCTGCCATGACAGATGGAGAAAGACAGAGAAGGAGGACTGAGGAGATAGAGGGATGAGCATGAAGAAGAGAAAGGAGTGCAGTTGTCAGCAGAATCAGATGGCGGTCAGGCAGACAGGCTTGAAGAAGATACAATTAAAGTGTGGAGTTAAGACGGGCTTTGAAGTTGGACATGGTGCATAACACCCTTAAAGTTTGAGAAGCCAGCCATTCATCGGGGCTTGTTATGGCTCGTTAGGAGCATTCCTCCTTAAAGACCCAATTTGAGAAAACAAACTTTAATTTCAACTTCAGTAAAAGTCCCAATAAATCAGCAGAGACAATAATCAGGTGTTGACAGACTGAAAAATAAAGAAAAGCTAACGTTCATCTTTTGAAACTCAGTGAGGGATTTACCAGAGAAGAAGTGGGTGTGAGAACGTGTGAGCGCTGGCCGAGGATGAATAATTACTTTCTCTTCCCACTCTCCCTCTTTTTTCTTACAATCCTGTTTTTCGGTGGCTTAAAAGTTTAATAATGTGTAGAAACAATGCCTGTGATGCTGGGTTTAATCCCTTTGGTCTGAACTGAAACTCTGTCTAATGTGAGTAAATGTTTGCGAACACACAGTTTAGTTTGTTTGTCTTTGTAAAGTCTAATTCAGTTTGCACAGCTATGAAAATAAAACACAAAGCATCTTCCTTAAATGAATTCGTAAGTAAGTAAGTAAGTAAGTAAGTAAGTAAGTAAGTAAGTAAGTAAGTAAGTAAGTAAGTAAGTAAGTAAGTAAGTAAGTAAGTAAGTAAGTAAGTAAGTAAGTAAGTAAGTAAGTAAGTAAAGTTTATTTATATAGCACCCTTTAAGATCACAAAGTGCTTCACAAAAAACAGAATTAAACATCATTAAAAGACAAAGAACCAAAAGCATCAAGATAAATTAAAAGACTTAAAATAAATAAAAATATTAAAGGACAGATTAAAATTTCTTAAACAAAATAAAAGACTATAAAAAAATCATTACAAATAGAAATGGTTAAACACCATTAAGAGAATATAAAAGATTTAGTTAAAAGCAGTTTTAAATAATTGGGTCTTCAGCTGCTTTTTAAAGGAGTCCAGACTGTCTATACAGCGTAAAACTAAAGGAAGGTCATTCCAAAGTCGAGGTGCAACAGACTGGAAGGAGCGATCACCTCGACTTTTAAATCTGGTCCTTGGAACTGTTAGGAGATTCTGGTCTGTGGACCTGAGAGCTCGGGTTGGAGCGTACGGCTTTATCAGTTCAGTAACATAAAGAGGAGCTTGACCATGTAGGGCCCTGAAAGTTAGAGTCAGGATTTTAAAATGAACTCTACATTTAACAGGTAACCAGTGCAGAGACCTCAGAATAGGAGTGATGTGATCTTTTCTGTTTGCTCCAGTGAGGAGCCTCGCTGCAGAGTTCTGGACCAGCTGAAGGCCATAAAGGGCTTTTTGGTTCAGACATGTGAAAAGTGTGTTAAAGTAATCTAGACGGGAGGAGATAAAAGCATGATAAACATTTTGTTGAGAAAAATTCAGTATTTCTATTATTTGCACTGATTTCTAGCACTAATGTTCCTGTAGGGGCAGCAGTACAGAATAGAATAGAATAAGAATGAGAGACTGTAAGAGTAATGCACAACATTAATAACAAAAAATAATAATAGCATAAAATAATAATACTGAAACATCATTAAAGCTGCACTTGCAAATTTGGTAAACAATGTAGCGTTTAACCTTTTTTTTTAATGCCTCTTAACAACGTTCTAACATAGTATAGCTATAAATATATTGTGGAGATTAAAAAAAACCCTGAAAGAAATCAATAAAGTGGTTGTCCCGCAGTTCTCTATAAACTTCAGATTGGACAATCCGGCTGTCTGTCTGATACACTTCCTCACTGCTTGGATCCACCATTAATCCGCCCGGGTGCATTTTGCAGCAGAACATCCCAGAAGTGAGAGAAGGACAGAAACGGCTGATTGTTAGCGCTTCCATTTTAGGAAAAAATACCAGAGCCCCAAAAAGAAAAACACCTTATCAGCTAGCAAAAAGCTAAAAATGTTTGGAGGTAAAAAGAGGAAAAACCTGGGGGAACGTTTCTACGTCAGGAGTTCTGTTTTGTACAGTAACCGTGGCAATGCATGGTCCCATGTCTGCGGAAAGGCTGGCCTATGGATTTTACCTAACGGGAGGGGTGAGTGCTCTAAGACGTGTTTCTGTAAAATAGCTAGCGATACCTAGCTTGTTTACAAACCTGCCAAGTGCAGCTTTAAATGTCATAGTCAGATTCTGATTTATAGAAATGTGAGACTGAATAGGATTGTTATAAAGGACAAATATAGGAAGAAATTAATACCTCATGTTCAAATATATTTGTGCATAAAATACAGTGAAAATAAAAGCAGGGATGTAAAGACTTATTTCATTTGTTGGCTGCAGTGATGGTTATAAATTCTAACAGCTGCTGGGAGGAAGGATCTATGATAATGCTCCATTTTGCATTAGGATGCAGATGCAGCAGCCTGTCGCTGAAGGAGCTCTCCTGTTCTGCAGCAGCAGCAGCATCAGAGAGCTTTTTTTCCTGAGCTGTCAGGGTGGCCGAGCGGTCTAAGGCGCCAGACTCAAGGTTAAACCTTCCACCTAAATGGGACTTCTGGTCTCCAAGGGAGGCGTGGGTTCAAATCCCACCTCTGACAGTTGTTTTAGGGCTGCATGGTGGTGCAGTTAGCAGCAAGACAGTCAGGCTTGAATCTCAGCTGCAGCCTTTCTGCATGGACTTAGCATGTTCTCCCCATGCATGCAGGGTAGTTGTTAACTGTGTATGGTGCTTTGAATAAAAGCATCTGCTAAATGCATAAACATCTTCTGTCCCCCACTGGCTCAAGAGGCAGAGCTGGCCTTCCTGATCAACTTATCTAAGCTGCAAATAAGCTACTGCTCCAACTAACTACACTATAGAAAATGCCACCAAAGAGTCATAAAAGGTCTCCAGGAGCTCCCCCTGCACTCCAAAAGAGTCAGCTCTGACCTTCCTGTAACGAGCATCAGTGGGACTCCAGTCCAGTTTATTGTTCAGATGAACACCCAGGTACTTAGAAAATCTGTGTATCATTCCTTCTTTCCATTTTCAATTGAAAACCAAAAATCCAAAAAGGAAAAATTTCTTTAATATTTAATTATTTGTTTTTGAAATGGATACAAAACAACAAAAAAGTTAATTTTTTCATATTTTAAATTCTAGTCTCAGATCAGGAGGTTGACCCAGAAGCTTTAGCTGGTGGAGTTATCATGGAGGAAACAAAATGGATATTTATTCAAAGAATCCTTCTTGACAGCTTGTGTCATCCCAGCCGATTGATTCCGTGTCCTGATTTAATCAACTCGACGGTGAGTGACATCGTTTGTTTTTTCTTTTCTTTTAGTAATGCGTCTGTTGCTGATTTTACCTATTCAAAACGCCTATGAGCTAATGGCAGAGGCTAGCTGTTCTGATGAGTGAATATATACCTTAAACAGCGTCATGTCTTTATCCTCATTGTGGCCGAGTGTTAGAGGAACACTTATACTGTTGATTGAATACTTGGTTCATGTAGTTTAGCCCGTTTTGAGGAGTTTTATGTTACTTTTCCTTAAAACGCCATAGCGGCCTATGGGAGTTTTGTATGAGTGGTCTAAAACCGTAATTTTACTTATTTTGATGGGACATATCAGTGGATTTGACTTTATTTTTTTGTTAATTAACTTCATTAGTTGAGCTGATTGTCATGACTTGCTTGGTTAGTGTTTGTTGTCTGAATTGTAACATTAATTATCTGACTGTGTTAGTTATAGATGTATTTACTTGTTTGTGGTGTCAGTAGAAAGATAATTGTAAATATTAAGTTATGGTTTTGACCTTGTGTAGGTCAGGTTGTTTTTTCCTTGAAACTCTTACAACTTCTGTTGTGACCACATTGTGGTTGTTCTTTATTATTATTTGTATCTGATTATATTGATATTATTCTAAGGTCTCCTTATGAAGACTTTATGATTTCTTTATTGTTTGATGTGTAGAATTAGACAGCACCACATTTTTAGTGAATTGGTGGTAGGGATATTTATCAGCAAAACATTCAGTCAGATGAAAATATTTTGCTTCATACCCTGCCCTAGTGGTGATGATATGTGATTTTTTGCGCATCTGAAAACTGACTTTCAAAAATGCGCCCCACCCCAAAAAATGCACCAGCCGCCACTGATATGGTCCCTCGTTGAGATGTGTTCCTCCACCAGTTCTGCAGTGTGTTTGTTGCTATACCGTCCTTGACGTTTTGTGCTCATGTCACAGAAGAAATATGGAAACCGTGAAAGATTAAACATGCTGTTTCAGGACACATGTTCCCCTTTTCTCCCTTTTATTTGAAATTCAGCTCACAGGATGTGGGCACTGAACAAGATGGATGTATGTCAAAATAAAACAGGAAGTGAATAAAGAAAATGGTCTCATGTCGGAGCACGACACAAGTCCTAAAGTTTTCATCCTTTTTTCTTCTTACTTTCTAGATTTTACACAAGGGGAATGGCTGCGTATCATATCATATCATATCATATCATATCATATCATATCATATCATATCATATCATATCATATCATATCATATCATACCATATCATATCATATCATATTATATCATATCATATCATACCATATCATATCATATCATATTATATCATATCATATCATATCATATCATATCATATCATATCATATCATACCATATCATATCATATCACATACCATACCATACCATATCATATCATATCATATCATATCATATCATATCATATCATATCATATCATATCATATCATATCATACCATATCATATTATATCATATCATATCATACCATATCATATCATATCATATTATATCATATCACATACCATACCATACCATATCATATCATATCATATCATATCATATCATATCATATCATATCATATCATATCATATCATATCATATTATATCATACCATACCATACCATACCATACCATACCATACCATACCATACCATACCATACCATACCATACCATACCATACCATACCATACCATACCATATCATACAATACATACCATACCATACCTCTGCGGACAATTTAGAAACAAGTGCACTCATGAACTGGCGGGGGAACACACCTAGAGGAGGGAACTCATATCAATGTTAGTAAACCTGAACAATAAAGTATTAAAATCAAATTCAGTCCTACAGCTCGTTTTTCCATTTTCTATTTTTGATCCGGGACTAGACTTTAAAATATGAAAAACAAGATGTTTTTTTGTTGTTTTGTATCCATTTCAAAAACTAATAACAAAAGATTTAAGAACTTTTTCCTTTTTTGATTTTTGGTTTTCAAATGGACAGAACGAAGAGGACGCAGATTTTAGAATTGTCCACTATCTGAATGTCTGCTCCCTGGACATTCACCTATGTAGCTCAGAGCATTCATCTGGCACGCGGAGGGTTGTTGGTTTGATCCCAGCTCCTTCTGGGTCATGTTGTCTTTGTGTTCTTGGATAAAACACTTCAACCACCTGGCCTGCTGGTGGTGATCAGAGGGTTTGGTGGCACCTGGTGTATAGCAGCTCTGTTTCTGTCAGTCTGCACCAGGACAGCTGTGGCTCCAGTGTAGATTACCGCCATGAGTGGGTGAATGACCGTTTATGGTGAAAAGCATTTTGGAGTAGGGATGTCCCGATATTGATATTGATATCGGAATATCGGATATCGGCTCCAAAAATATGATATCGGATTATATCGGACTGCATCAAAAATCTCCGATATCAGCAGTCTGTATTAAAAGCAGGAATTGTAGTCATCCTTTTAGTTAACCAACTATTATTTGTTGTTGGCTTGTTATTAAAGTTATGTTTATTTTGTTTGTACTGTTTTTATGGTCACTAAGAGCAATGATGTCATTCTTTTGGGCAGTGTATGAAACTCTGAACACTCAAACTGAAGCAGTTGGTAATTTTTTCTTGTCTTTTTCTTATGTATTATATCGGATTGATATCGGTATTGGTCAGTACTGAAGGCTGCAATATCGGTATCGTATCGGAAGTGAAAAAGTTGTATCGGGACATTCCTGTTTTGGAGTCCCTGTATTAGAAAAAGTGCTATACAAATATAGGCCATTATCCACAATATGCAGAAATGTTGTGATTTTGAACATGACAGACCACCCACTAACACTATCTTCCCTTCAAGAAAACTCACAAATGCCTCGTCATGTTTTAGTCAAAGAGCCACGGTTAGCTCGTCACCGTCTCGTCATGAAAAAAAGGGACGTCAACAAAATATTTTCTTCGTCCTCTTCATTGACGAAAACAACACTCAGCTCATTCTGATATTTTAAAATATATCACATTTATACAAACTGTGTTACCACATTAAACATCTAGACTCACGTTTTATAAACACAAAAAGATCTCCGCTTAGTCATCAACCCAAACGTAGAGTCAAGGAACCAAACAACAACATCGCCGGTCGCATTTTGAGAGGAAGTTAACTAATAATTAGCAGACTTTCATGGTTTCACTGTGAGTCACAGTCTCTCTGGCCGAGCCTCACACTCTAGTCTTCAGAAGTATTTCGTATGAAATCACAATGTCAAGTTCCAGCTCAAAACCACCCAAAAGCTTAATTTGTAGCATTCAATCATCAAGCCACCACATGACTCATCTAAGTATAAACAAAATGATATGAGAAAAACAACATGTTTGGTTTGAAGAAGGAAGTACTGCCTTTTTAACCCCCGGAATTTATTTTTTATTCTTTAGGGTAATGATATTTTTACCAAACGGTGAGCTGAACCCACCCACTGTGAGTAAAGGAAGTCCCAAACGAAGCAACAAAGAACGATCCTACAGGTCCTCAGCGCTGGCCAGCTGCGTATCATTCGTTTAATCCTGAAAGAGTTTCCAAATCCATAACTAAAACTAAGATAAAAGTGTTTTGACCCGATTGTGGGATGTTTCCCAGTGTCGTGCAGCTACGCAGCAGGTGTGCAGAGGGAGGGTGAGTTTCACAACACATTGCACAGCAGATAGGAAAAGAAGAACATCATCAAAGCTCTGCTGCTTTGCACCTCACTGACTGCTCTGACAACCGAAAGAGAAAACTTTCCCACAGAGAAAAAAAAAGAAAGAAAAGATGAGGAAAAGGTGCAGAGCAAGAGAAGAGAGATGTAACGGGAAAGTACAAATAGATAAAGGGAGAAATAGGTCAAAAGAAAGAGAGGAAGTAATGGAAAAAAATGGAACTAAATATAATGTAGTCTATATGTTTACTGATTGAAATACATGAAATTTGAGCCCTGAGAAGAAGAAAGCAGCTCAGAAAATGAAAAGAGCCACAAGCATCAACACAAAGTAGATTTTTATTAAGTTTAATTTAGTTATTTATTTGTTAAAAAAACAGAAACACACTGAAAACATCGGACTGTCTGAATAAAAACAGACCAGACTGATGTTTTATTTAGTAGTGGTAAAAAATCACTGGTGGAAATGGAAACACTTGTAACGTACAAAATTTTAATCCATGTGTTTAAATTATATCCCTCCAAACCACAACTTCAAAACAAGATTAAAGATATTGGCTGAGGCATTAATGACAGAAGGTTGTAGAAAAAATAATCTTACACAATATTAATTCAAGGCCCAGCCTTAAATATCAATCCACCGCCTTTCAGGTCAGTTTTATGTTGAGAGGTGATGAGTTTCAGTCTTTTAGGGTAAATCATACATTAACGTTAGCTGTGATCCTATTTAATATTGTAATATCTCACCTGAGCTGTCAGCATACATGAATGAAACTGTTCTGAAGACGCCTGAAGAAGTTAACCTTATTTCAGACTTTTGGACTAATCATTAAATCGTTTGTTCAAAAGACATAGTAAATAAACTGGTGTATCTAGGTTTACTGTTCCAGTCACATTGTGCATGTGTACATTCATGAATGACACTATGTGGGTAATAGTCACATCCTTAGTGTGAATTATAGTTTCCAAAGCGGTCATCATGACATCATAAATAGAATAAACTCACTGGAAACATGTTTATTGAGGCTGCAAAATAAAAACAAACGAATCCATCCATTTTCTGTAACCACTACATCCTCCACTGAGGGTCGCAGGGTCCTGGTGTCCAACTCCAGCAGTCAAGGTGCGAGAGGCGGGGAACACCCTGGACAGGTCGCCAGTTCATCACAGGACCACATAGAGACAAACAAGACAAACAACCAGTCCTATAGGAACATTTTATAGCTAGTTAACCTAACAGTCATGTCTTAGATCTGTGGGAGGAAACCGGAGTACCTGGAGAGAACCCACATATGCATGGGGAGAACTAGCTAACTCCACGCAGAGAGACCGCTGAGCCCAGGAAGCGAACCCACAACCTCCTTGCTGCGAGGTAACAGTGTAAACAACTGCACCCTCATGCAACCCTAAGCAAATGAATGATTGGGTTAATTGTGCATGTTGGCTCAGAAGATACTGTAAATGGTAAAGCTCATTTGGAAATGGCTTTATCTGACATACACTAGGCCCTCCAACCACCACCAGCAGGCAAGGTGGGTGAAATGTGTTGCCCAAAGACACAACGACAAAGTGACCTGACAGGACCTGGGATCAAACTGACAAACCTTCACATGCCTGATGATCACTACTGAGCTACTGACGCCCTAATGTAGAATACTTTCATCACAACAAGAATGTCCTGGGTTTGATTCCTGGTTGAAGGCTAGTTTATACTTCTCCGTCTGCGTCAGTATGGAGACACGCAATGTCATTATCCATCGTTGCAAGGGCTCCCCAACAGGCTCGCAAGGACGGACGGAGTCTAGCTCACTTTTCTAACTATCATCAAACAAGACGGTCGGCCCAACAACCCAAGATCACTTCCGGTTTGACGTCGGTATCGACAGAGTATTAGTAGTAGAATCTCATGGAAGCAGATATGGATCAACTCGAGGAACGTCTGGCAGAAGAAGTACAAACATTTATATAATCCATCAATGTCCCTCAAAGGTTGAACAAGAGCTACATATTCATCGGACATCATCGGACATTCAACAGACGCCTCTGTCTCCTTCACTCTTGTTCATTTCTTTTTAACAGCATTGTTTGTTCCTAGAGATCAATCCATTACAGCTCAATCAAAATTCACTCTCTGTCGGCCATTACTAAGCTGAAGTAAACAAACTTTGGTCGACCAGAGACGTTACTTGGTGAGTATGAGGGGTTTCACACATGCAGTGTTCATTCTGTTTAAATCAAACCCTGGTCCGTTTCGCCCTTGGTGCAATTTGTTTGTGTAAGTGTGAATACGGTAGTCGTACTAAGGTGCAGAAACAAAAGAACCATATCGAGACCCATTATAGGAGGTGGTCCTGGCAGGGCTGTTGCTAGCCATGTGGGTGTCCTAAACGCAAATGGTTTGTGGTGGGTTGTGCTTGACTCCAGTTAACTAACCAGGTGAACTAGTTCACATTGTTTCCACTAACAAGTTCAGAACAAGGAAAAAAACTGTAACCAGACTGAACAGTGCTTCATCTAAAACTGTCTAAAACCAGCTAAATCAAGGTGATGCTGACTGGACTCCATCAGTTTCATTTAGATCAGGACTGAGGGGAAAACCCAGATCTGGGTCCAAACCCATTCAGGTGTTTGTAGCTCAGTGGCAGGACGGTACTGATCTGTGTGCCGAGCTGACGTCCAGCGCTCCAGGTAAAAATATCAGCTTCAGCTCAGCGCAGCGATGCTGCATCTGGCATGCGTGTTGAGTGTTGAGCCAAAAACGAGCCTAACCCGCATAGCAGGACGCACAGAGCAAAAACGCTCCAGCTTGGCCGCTGAAAACGCGATCATCAGGAAGTCCTGGCCTCACTGCTGCAGCAGTTCACGTTCCTGTGGCTGGATGGAGGATTCCTCACTGCAGCCAAGTTGTCATTTTAACCCGGGCGCAGCGTGTGCAAAACTGCAAGTTTGGTGGTGCTCTCTGCGCTTCTTCAGCTTGGCGCAGCTGCTGAGCAACAAACACACTTTGGATGTGGCGCGCCGTTTCCACTGGCTCCTATCTGAAATCACCAACACTCATTAATATTCATGAATCCTTTGAAACACAGAGATCGACGGGTTGGCAAACTCTCTTTACACCGATTTAGTTGAAACATTTCGTTATTATGATTACTATCAATAGGATTTTTCACGAGCCTGAAATGTTTTGGGTCCCCCC
>SSNR01000007.1:724800-818467 GCA_006937965.1 Callopanchax toddi
GAGAGGAGAGAGGAGAGGTGAGGAGAGGAGAGAGGAGAGGAGAGGGAGAAAACTTGAAGGGATTTCTGAAACAGCTACAAACGCAGCTCCTTGACCTTATTGAGCTCATGTGTCATAAAGAAAAACAGAAACAATATCAGCTGATGTGATTTTGATAATCATAATTTCTTTAGTCGATCAGCATGTTACAGCTCTTTTAAAAGTTTCATTATTTTAATTTTTCTGAGACATCTGATTTCTGGACTTTCTGTCAGACACATGAATATGAGTGTGTGGCTGTTGAACTTGTTTCTGAAGGAAAAGATAAACATTAAGTTGACCGTCAAGATAAATAATAAAGGCCTGTTAAGCAACTAACATTTAATTCTAAGGAATCACCCTCCAAAGTTCTATCCAGATTTTAAAACTAAGATCATGTTGATTATTGCTTGAAAATAACATTCTGTGCAAGCTCACACAATTTCACAAGATTACAGAGTGATCAGTTAGTGAGAATATTAGTGACTCTCAGCTACTAGAACATCAATCTGTAAATCTGACTGAATTCTAACAGTCGTGTTTGCTAATGAGCTGGCAGCCATGTTGAAAGAGAGTTCTGTTAAAATCAGTTTGAGATGTTCATGAGATATTTGGAGAAACACACACACACACACACACACACACACACACACACACACACACACACACACACACACACACACACACACACACACACACACACACACACACACACACACACACACACACACACACATGCAGAGAAACACAAGCAAAAACATTTCTGCTGATCATTTGTTTTTCTGCTGATACATTTTGGGGATACAATCACTTTAAAGGTAACATTTCCTAAGTTATTAACAGTCAGGAGTCAACAGGATGAACACGCAGTGAGTCTCTCCCTCTCTCTCACTCCCTCCCTCCCCCTTTTGTTCTCACCCTCTGGGTTTCATTCAGAGTTCAAGCAGGTCATTAGCAGAGTGATTACAGTGGGAGAGAGGGCATCCATTAAGAAAATGTGTGTGTGTGTGTGCCTCTCTGATCACCACGTGGACGTGCGCATGTGCGCCTTGTGTGTATATGTGTGTGTGTGTGTGTATCAATCACTCCAGTGTGGGTGACGACGAGGAGCTGTTTGTCTTTCTCATAAAAGGGAAAAGGATCAAAAGGGCTGTTCCACCAGCTGGACCTTCAATCACTCTGGGACAACGTGACTTTAGAGCTCTGGGCAGCTGGAGGTCTGGGGACTGATGGGGTGTGAGTGTGTGAGTATGTTGAGCCCTTTTAATCAGGGTTCCTGCACATTTTCCATCACAAAATACAACATTTATCCTGCACTGTCATGGATAATTCATCATTTGGGCTAATATTTAGGTTAGCTCTGATAACTTTTTATCTACAAGATGAAACTTAACCATCAACTTTTGTCTTCTTCAAGTCATCAAAGGCTGTGAAGCCTTGGCTGGACTCTAACATTTTTCTGTCTTCATTCAGATGAAAACGCAGAAATTCACTGAGAAAACAACAAGGAGCTGGTTGTAACCTTTGAACCTAAACAACAACATCTGTTTTATTTTACCTCCTTTACCCGTTTCCTGTCAATAATGATCTCATTTTCATCAGAAATTTTGACTTTAAAGAGCAGGCAGGTTGATTAATGAAGGCTGCATTCCAATTCTGCACTGTTGCAAAATGACATTATTATTAAAACTGGACAAAAAGTAGAACTTCTAATTGGAATGCAGCCCCTGTTGTTCTAATTGAATTTGAATCAATGAAAGCTTCCAACCAGCAGCTTCAGTTTATTAGAGTCAGACTGAAGCTCGATAGGTTCTGACTTACTGGTTGTTTCACCTCCTCGTTATGTAAAACAGTCGTTTTACTCAAAGTTGGCAGCAACTGCATCATTTCCCACAAAACCACTGTTGTGTTTGTCATAGACACATCAAAACTGAGAGGTGCAAAATGTAGGTGTGGACATCAAATACCGTACAAAAAAAATTCTTATTCCAAAATCTGAGAATATGACTTTTATAGTATTTTTTGTCTTCTTTTGCTGTATTGTTTGGTTTTTCTCAAAAGGATGTGGTGGTGTTTGCATGCTGCAATGCCAAATTTCTAAAGGAGAAAAAAGTTGTAATAATAAAAAATAAAAAAATTAATAAATTAGAAAAATTCCTTCATTTTCCAGACTAACAGTTCCTATTATCTCCAGATTCTTGACAATCAAATAAATGTCAAAATTAACTGATGAAAATAACGATTGACCCTTTATGTGACGTAATGCCAATCCTGAGCCTTAGTTCAGATCATTAAAAGAGTTTTTTTACTTTTGAAACACTTTTTTATTCCTTTATATTTATTATTATGGCGTAAATCAAGCTTAACCATATATGGTTCCTGAACTGTATTAAAAAAATCCAAACAGAGATTTATTAATGGAATATTATATCAATATTAATATATTAATAAAAAATTTGATACTAAATTCTTCAGAAATAAATACACACAAAACTTCTTCTGTGGCAATTCTGTTGGTTTTAGTGATAATTCACACCAAACTCATGCTGAGCTGCTTTTTGTTACAACAATAATATTCATTACTAAATGTACTAAATACATTTTAAAAGCAGAAAGTGTACTCACTCATGCAGCATGTGTTCCTGTTCATCCTCCAACACAGCAGACAATTCCTGCAAGAAACACAGAAAAACTACAGATTAGAAATCCTCTCCTCTTTAGAAAGGTTCCTCCCCACTGCGAGGCCGTTCCTCAGCTGGATTAGCTGTGAGATCATCTGTGAAGTGACACACATCTGAGTGTCAATACTTGCTGCATGTTGTCAAATGAACAGGAATGACCATTGGTTAGACCTCAGCTGCTGCACACATGAGGTGAAAGTTCAAAATCGTTGCACATTCTTGTCGAGACATTCCATAGACAAAACTCATCGTATTTCCTTTCAGGGCTGCAAAGTTCCAAAATGTCGCCCTACAGGCTCTTCTGCCTGATATAAATCACATCTTCACACTAAGATCATTTCCACTCTGGGTGTGTGTGCGTGTGCATGAGTGTCTGTGTGTTTGAGAGAGAGAGAGAGAGAGAGAGAGAGAGAGAGAGAGAGAGAGAGAGAGAGAGAGAGAGAGAGAGAGAGAGACCGTTAGTGCATTTCATTCTATGAAGTGTTTGGACATTTGTGTATTCATGCAAAATCAATAAAGTTGAGTTTTAACTCAAAAAGTCATAAATTACCAGAAGTTTGAATCATTTTTCAGATATTCATGTTTATTCTGAGGAGCAAATCTTTATCTTTCTTTGATTAGTTTTCATTTATTGTGATTAAAATAAATTATTTGACTTAATAGTTTAAATAGTTTCTGAAGTTATGAATCTTTTACTCACTCTTTTATGTCCGTGTAATCAGTGGCCTGAACTCAATCCTGAGAATGTCTCTGATACCAGGTTTATGTTGGGAGATTTGATGCTATAAACCAGATTATATTGTGAACATGATGGAGTTGTTGTTTGAAGTGATGCTTCAGATGAGCTACAGTCACTGTAAAACTCCTTGTGAGAAATAAAAAAGCTACATAAAAAAATTGAATATTCTGAAAAAGTTCAATATTTCAGAAAGCAAAACTCTTATATTATAATTCTACATAGAGTGAAGTATTTCAAGCCAGTGTTTCTAGTCATTTATGGCTTACAGATAATAAATACCCCAAATTCAGTGTCTCAGAAAATGAGAATATTACATAAAATCAATAAAAACATGACAGCTTAGGGTCAGACTAGTTTTTATTTTTTCCTTTATAAAATCTTAATATACAACACTTCAGAACATCTGAGACTACTTATGATCGGGAGACCTTGATACAACTGGTGATCGTCTAGTTTTGTGACCAAACTGTATTGAACTCCTTCCCTGAGTCACTTGTGATTCCAGGCAGGGCAACAAACAGAAGCAGGAAATGGAGAGGCTCTCATTTCAAACAGTTTAGTGAAATAAAAGCCAACAACAGTGGTGAGGATGCCCCAACAAAAACTGTTGTAGTGATTTATGAATGTAATATCAATGTCATGTCTCAATAACATGTCACGTGACTTTGAGCATCAACTCCAGCTTGACATCGACATTAGAGGATGACACGGGAGTGGATTTTCTTTACTTTCCCAAAACACTCCCATTGAAGAAAAAAAAGCTCTTGTCCCAATCCCAGAAAGCAAGGAAAAATAAAATTCCCTCCCATCCCAATCCCAATAACATCATTCCCACTCCCTCCCAGTCCCAGCAGGTGTTTAAGGTTTCTAAACAAAATCACAAAAACCACAAAGGCCTACGTATATCCAGGCTGCACATCTGAACTCTGAGTGACCTGTGACTTGTTGTAAAAGTAGAGATCTTTGGTTGGTTTTCTCATCCAGAGCCACTCGCTTTCCTCTCACACGAGTGGTGCACTTGTTCCAGAGGTAGGAGGAAACTTTATTACACGTCTGACAAACGGCGTAAGGTGTTTCGACTCCGTCACTGACAACTCTCCGAAAAGTGTAAAACTTCAGACCATCCTGACAGCGTTTCCATGGTGATATGGGAATCTTTTTTTGTAATCCTCTGCTCATCTTTCTTTCTGTCCGTGTTGTTAAATGTGGTGGTTTGCAGCTGCGCATTGCGACATGACGTTAGGCGCTGGTCATGTGACTTGTAGTGACAAATCAGCTGCCAGTCAGAAAAGTCAGAATTAAAATGACACATTGTTTAATCTAAAGAGAAAGCATTTCATATTGAACAGAAATCTAAATTCTTTTTTTATTCCCACTCTGGCCCTCTCCTGTTGATTATGTTTCCTGTTTTGTCCCAGTACCGTGATTATGAATAACTTCACTCCCATTTCATGGCTGGGATCCCAAAAAATAGTCAGCTTCTAATCGACATCTCGTGCTGTTTACAAGTCGATTTATTGTCTGCTGAGTCATGGCGTCACAGTCTTCTTGAAGGTCAGCCCTCAGGTCATTCAGGTTCTGGGGTACACAGAGACTCAGCTGATCCCATATGGGATTCAGGTCTGGAGACAGTGCAGGACACTCTATCTGAGGTGCTCCAGTCTCAGCAGCTGTTCTGATGATGCAACGTTGATGAGCTGGAGAAAAGGACACATGGGCTGTGTCCGGATTCAGGGGTAGGGTGGGATGCTTCTGAGGACGCATTTTGAGGCCAATGACGTCACAGCGCCGCGGCGAGTGCTGTCCGAATTTGAAGGATACTCATTCATGCATCCTCGTATCCTCGCTGGCAAAGGCTATCCCAGGATGCTTTGCGCCGGCCGTTGGATTCTACAGATTCATCAAATTCGCAACAGTAGCAGAAAAAACCAGAGAGCAGTACAGTTTTAAATGTCAGTTGTTCAAAAGATAGCAATAAAAATGATTTAAAAAACTTGTGTTTAGGAATTGTTTGCTTATTTTTATACAAAGTTTAATTATAAAAATCTCCACAAAAGAAGTTGAATGTTTTATTTTTCATGTAATTTAAGACAAGAAATCAATGTAAGCTAGCTTGAATGTTTTTAATGAAATCTTAGGAAATAAAACACCATAAAATAGCTTAAAGTGTTTCTTTAGATCCATTTTATTAGCTTTAGCATGTCTGTCGGCGCTGTCACGGTTGCTAAGTGACTGGACTGAGTCTGGACCGTCTGAATTCAGAGCCGTTTATTTCTGGTCTTAGCGGTTGAGCAAGGACCCAGCCTAGGTAGACCAGCAAGTCCACGTCCTCATAATCATCCTACCCCTGAATCCGGACACAGCCATGGACTTTGGTAGCCATCTTCTTCAGGTCAACATTGTTGGGTCTGGTGTCTCCCATCTTCCTCTTGACACCCCATAGTTCTCTAGGTGTTGTTGCAGAGTCGGGTGTGACACCGTGAGTTTTAAACTTTTTCACAATATTCTAACTTTCAGAAACATAATTTTAGGTTTTCATCATCTGTAGCCATAATCATCAAAATTACACGAAAGTCTTGAATTATTTCTGTTCTGAATCTCTACGAGTTTCACTTTCTGTAATGAGTGACAAAAAAAGTAGAATTTTTCAGGATATTCTAACTTTTTGATGGTTTTTTATCAGGCCTGTTGGGGGAAACCTATGCATGCATGGAGAGAACATGCTAACTCCATGCAGCGTGCTACCAACTTCACCACAGTGCAGCCAGTTAGATGTACCTGTAAACAGGAATGACACTAGAAGGTGTCATACAGGAAGTTATTTTACACATAAAAGTAAAAAAAAAAATCTAAACATTGTTTTTGTTTGAACTTTGGTGCAAAGATACAGGAAGAAGATGCTCTGAGTCTGAGCTACACCTCTCTCTGAGCTGCTTATAAACTACGTATTTGAACTTTTCAGTGTTTTTTTAATCAGACTAGTAAATCTAGTCATCTGCCCAAAGCAACGTTGTTCATCCTCACAAGCTGTCAGTTTGTTTTTAGGTAGCAGCTACCTTGTGCCCTCTTGCATCCCAGAATGCAACTTAAAAAACAAGTTATTAAAACCCATGTTAAGGTTTTAGAGTTGCATAAAACCAACCCTGAGGAACACCTCAGCGCGTGGTGAGACCAAGCCCTGACATAACCAACAGAACTCGTTGACGATGCAGTAACTAGGTGTACCTGTCTCTGGTTTGTGTGGTGACATCATCAGGAGAATTGCTGGTTTTTGTGTTCTCAGCAGGTAAACAGGTTTAAACACCACACATCAAAGGAGAAGGTGTGTTAGGAGAAGTTAGGAAAATTACAGTGTAGGAAGGAGATAACCAGTGTGACGACTCAAAAAAAAAAGAAAAAAAAGAAAAAGATGTTCCTGTAAACTTCTTCAAACGGGTCTGATGCAGCATCTAAATCTGTCCTCCTGTGTTTATATAAGCAGCTCTGATCTTACCTTGTAAGTCCAGTTTTAGTAGAGCTGAACCACTTTGTGTCTTCTCTTTAGATTGACTTCTTTTTGACAAATCGTTCAAAGCTTGTTGTGTAATTTCAAAAAACGCACGGTCAGTGAGACGTCGGTGGAAGTTTTTTGACCCTTCAGACAGATCCTTCAAACAGCCTCAAAAGAAAAAAGGTTGCTTTTTCTGTCCCTTTGGAATGTGAGCGATATTTCAGTCAGGAGGCAAAAGCAAAAGCCTGTGGTTGTGTGTGGGTGAAATTCGGATACCATCCAATGTTCAAAGCCTTGAAATACTCATGCCACACAATGTTAAGGCATTCCTTTTCACAATTTACAATGCATAAACACGACGGTTTACGGAGGCCTGAGGAGATTATTTGCACAGAGGTCTAGTTTCAGCTATTTCAGGTTTACTTGAGGCTGCCCTGCCATGCCGCCCCTCTAAGTGATTCTTGAAAGTGTTAAACCGCAGCCCCCCCCCCCATCCTTGGTGAACAGAAAACACTGACTGTTTAGACTTCAGATATCCAACACAGATTGACCAGAAAGCACAAGCTACAGAGAGCGACTCATGGCTGTCTGAAAGGAAAATAAACCACCTGGTGTTTATGTTGTTTCACACTAAAATCCTTTATTCATCCCTCTCCTGTCCAACACGGCAGTGTCACATGAATCAGCGAGGTCTGCTTCATATATAAATGTAAGCATTTACAGCATATAAATCTGTAAAAGATAAATTATACTGCAGCACCTGGAGCCATACAGCTCCAGATCACGTATTCACGGCGCTGCCTTCCTGCACATCCAGAACATGAACTTACTGTCAGCAGCTCAGATAACAGAAAAGAGAATGCACCAATTTCTAATTTTTCAAAAGTTGTGAAAAACCTAAGCAGAGCAGCTTCTCCACAAGGGCCCCACTGATGTTTCTTAAAAGACTGACTTCTTAGTTTGCATTTGATTCAGAGCCTTTTTAGCAGCCGGTAACGGGGAGAAACTGCAAAAAGAGAAAGACAGGACGAGCTCCTGGGCCTTCAGAAGTCTTGTCAAAAGCCTTTCCTTTCTCTGCTTTGTCCCGGCGATATTCATCTTGCCAGTTTAAAAGTGGAGACGGCAAAAACTTTGGGCTTGAAAAGAACTTTTCAAGTTCTGAGAGAAACCTCGCAACAGGATTGAGCGTTTGAAAAAAGACAAAACAAGAAGGAAAAAAAAAGACCTGAAACAGTAGGAAAGGAAAAGGACTTCCAATCTGAGAGGCATGTTAAAGAATCAGATAGCATGTTTTGGAAAGGGAGTGAAGATGAATACGGCGCTGTCGTCATGGTGAACAGAAGAACTAGCCACATGTGGAGTATGCTGATTTGTGCGATGCTTTGTGTGCTCAGAAACCTAAAATCAGCCTGACATAGACCAACAAACACATCTCACTCTCATTTTGGATGTTTCTGAGCGAGGATGTAACCTAAGCTGGGAGCACTGGACCCGTGTTGGTGTGTTTTTAACAATCAGAAATCTTCTCTGAGCCGTCATCTCGCAGTGTGCCGCTAAAAGGAAAGTTTTATAAAGTCTGAACAACATTTACTTTGTCAAAAAGATCAGTGACGCCTTTTCAAATTTGCAGAGTAAAAACTTTTCACTCGACAACTTTTTACCTCAACTCGGCTCGTCTCTCAAAAGAAAGCTGACTTCATCACCTCACTTCAAGAGTTTGACGAAAATGAACGCTAAGCTCTTGAATCTTTCCCTTTTTTTTTGCTCAATGGCAAAATGAATAAATGATATTCCTCCCTTTAATCGACGCACTCAGCAATAACAAAGAGACTTTGAGACACTTTGAGGACAGCTAACGATCAGAAGCGTCAGGAGGTGCTCTTCGTTTTCGGTGACGGACAGACAGATCAAAAAAACAAGCCCCTTAAACGCTTTTACCCACTTTAGAAACAATCTCGCCTTTTTTCCCTCCTCCAAGCACAAAGTGGGAAGGAAAGAATAATCGTTTCATCTGCACTCTTTTCTCCAAATTCAAAGTTATTTTGCCCGTGATGAAGCGCTCTGTATTGACGACTTGGAAGGTGCCGTGTCTCCTGATAGAAGTGACATTTTATCTATATATAGTGTTAGAGTGTGCTTCAATTTAACTTTGTCTGGCGCGGAGCAGGCTGCTGTTGATGTGGCTGACAGCTGCTGGTTGAAAGACGCGGGGAAAGTACAGAAGATTCAAATGAAGCTTTGCCGTAACGACAGGAGCTTGATGTATGCTAATCAATCGATGGAATAGAAAATCTGCTTTGTGGTGGGGAGAGAAGAAGGAAAAAGAGTGAGCGACAGAAACTTGTCAGACAGAACTCGCGGAGAAATCAAAAAGTCACAAAGTTTTGCATCGCTGCACAAGAGCCCTAAATCGCATGTGGTATATGCTACAAAAGGTTCGACTTGAAAAGGATTGCATTTGATATAAAGCAAAAGAAATTGGGGCAATTCTCCATATGGTGTGGAAGAGAGTTGGCTCTTTTTTCTTTCTTTTTTTGACAAGGGAGGGGGGCGAGCTTTGTCTGTGTGACACCTACAGTGAATTCCTGAGAAAAGTCTCCGTCTAGGTCTGTCTGAGCCGTTTCAATCCTTCAAAGGAAACAGGCCATAGGATGTTGGATTTACATAACAAAAGACTCTCGACTGTCTCAGCCAGTTAAGGTAAAACACATGATCAAATAAACACGTCGGATCAAATAAATCAAACATCAATAACCGTTACACCAAACCGCTGAAGATGGACAAGGCTTCGACTTTAGAAAGTCTCATCTGAAGCTAAAAATATCATTTTTGTCTGAGTTTTTAGAGCTTTGTAGAAGCTCAGTGGTGACTCGAACAAGTTTATCTCTTTGAAGCTGCTCTTCAGGCGACAGCTAGCGTCTCACTGCGACTGGTGGCGACAAATAGCAAACGAGTTTCCAAAATATGTCTCGAAATGTTCCTGAGGGTTCTCTCATGCAGGACTTCTGGAGACACTGGAATTTTAAATTCTCTCCAAATAGTCGTAGAACCGCCTGTGACCCGTTACTTTATAACCCGATAAAACCAAATGTACCAAATTGATGCACCGGCTCTACCTCTTTACCAGGATTAGTACGTTCATCAAAATTGGCTTTGATTGCTTCACACGCCTATCACCCTCTTGTGGGGAATCTAAGCACTGCAGGTACCATTAAAAATAAACAAATCTACGCCCATGCACAATATAAAATAATGTACAAGTGTCATACATGTCAATTCAGTAGCCAAGAGTCACAGAACACTGAGCTACAACCTTAACAGAACCAGAACCTCTGAACTTCTGTTGCTCATTTCAGCTTTCAGTTCTGCTGCATGACTTTTCAAAATGCAGTAATGAAGAAAACAAGCCCTCCAGATGTGGAGTCCAGGAAACTCGTCCACATTCACACTGAGGTCTGAGAACCAACCAACTACTGAGGCGATAAGTCCACACTCAGCTCGATTTACAGCATTTTGTCTCAATCAAAGTATACAGGACAATCGTCCTTACAGAGGTGATGTCATGCGGTTTAATCATGAGCTCTGTGCATGATTAGAACAAGTGTCACAACGATTTCAGGCCAGTGGAGGAGAATGAGCCGTGGTTTTCTGTGTGACGCCTCGGGGCAAAAAATCTTTACATTCTAACAATTAGGGTCACGGAAACAAAGAAAAAAGAAGAACCGTTGATACACACACACACACACACACACACACACACACACACACACACACACACACACACACACACACACACACACACACACACACACACACACACACACACACACACACACACACAGAGCTTTGTTAGCACCAATACGAATGCTGTAAAATGATTAACATCATGGTATTTATTCAAATCCAGACATCAAACACATTCTTTCTTCTTTTTTATCTGACAGATCACAGAAGATACTGTCGGCAGAGAAAGGCGCCTTCCCTTCAGCTCGGCGTCCAGCTCGGTCAGCAAACAAGGCCCGTTTCAGCCCGACTCGCCCACCCGCTTTCATCATTTACAGAGGAAGCGTGCCGCGCCAGCGCCGCCGTCCGCGAGAACAAGGACGCTCACAGTCAGGCTGACAAAGGACAGTAGAGCTCGTGGTGGCGGTGGACTCATCGCCACGCACCACGTCGCCGGCATCAGGGACTGATACCGCCAGGAGCGGACCGGAGGTCAAAGGGTCACGTGTGAGGGTGGGTGGGACAATGGCAGACAGTGGGAAGAGGCTGTGGGTCCAGAGGGACGGGGACATCATGGATTTAATGTGGACGTTTAAATGATGTCCATCAACCAGATAGAGATGGAGGACAAACAAGGAGGGCTGTGAGATCAGAATAATCCAGAACATGTTCTCAGCCCACAGATGAATAACGTCTCTCCATTCTGCTCTGATCTCTAAAAATCACTGCAGTCATTTGATCTGATTGCAAATGAAACATTTTAAATGTACATGTTATTGTGATTGGCTTTAACACATTAGTGGTGATGCAGCGCATCTCAAACTATCTCAGAAAATTATTATTTTAAATGTTCAGATTTTTTGCATGTTTGAATCCAAGCAGCATGCAGTGAAAACTCAGAGAAATGAAGACAAAAAGCCTTTAAATCAAACTGGAGCTGCTCAGACTCAGGCCCCCTGGTGGCAGGTTGGGTGTACTTTTGATGTAATGTCAAAGATTTAAAATAATGTAAGTCTTACAGGTAGATTTAAGATGCATTTTAGCAGAAGCTTGGTGTGAGCTCTTCATGTGTTTGGAGGATTAAAATGTAGATGGATGAACTGACCTCCCCTCCATCAGGGCTCTGAGACATGAACGTCTTCCTGCTGCAGCTTTTTGTGGCTTTGACTAAAATTAACCTGACATTTAATCATATATAGTCCTGACCTTAATATAATGGCTAGTTTTTTCCTGTTCTCTTGTCTAATTTTATGCAATAGTGACTGATATCAGACCAGATAAATCAATTGATCTGTTTTTGTTAACTTCCAGATGAACAGTGTGATCATTTCCTGAAATCCACAAAAAAGAAAGTATTTAAACAACATGCTGAGGGGAGATCATGTGCAGTTTTACACAAATCTGACAGATAATTTGAAATTCTGAAATAAGAACATGACAAGTTGCTCTGTTTGGGGTTAAAAAGTCATGAAAGTTAATGTAAGTAAATATCCACCAGACTGAACTCCTTTTTAGATTCACTCTGATCATTTATTAGGATGCAACTTCATTATTTTAAAGTGGGAAACATATTCATTCTGCACAAACAGAAAAAGATCAGATGAACTTTAATTTATAAACATTTATTTTTCTTTCTTTAGTGAAGTTTGGTCCTTTCTACAGCAGCCTATCAGGGCCAATTAAACAAGCAATCCAAAAAGACAAAATAAAGAGGATTTTTTTTTACAAAAAACGTATTGTCCAGGTTTGAAATGAAAGCTGATATATTGAGAAAAAAAAGTGAAATATAATTTAAAACCCTGTTGTGAATCCTAACTTTATTTGTTCCAGTTTTTATTTTTAAGAAGGTTCTGGGTGAGTTTTTACAGAATAAACTACAAAATACCAGGAGATGTTTTTTAAATCAGTCTGAGATCTTTTCTCCCACATTAGCATCCAAAGCACAACTTCCTTCAATCCATCAAAATAAGAGTCCTAACATGCACACGTATTACCAAACGTATTGCGACACCTGCACTCACACATAACCTTTAATGACCTCCTGCTCCGGTTTGATAAGGTGCTGCTCCACCCCGTGTAGAAAGAACAGCTTCAGCTCTTCTAGGAAGGTTTTCCACCAGGTTTACAGGTTTGTTTATTGGAATTATTGATCACTTTCCCAGAAGAACGTGTGTGAGGAAGGTTACTGGAGGAGAAGGTCTGGCTCTAACATCCTAAAGGTGCTCTCTCTCTGTTCAGGTCATTCAAATTCTCCACATCAACTCATCCATGTTTTTACTGGAACATCTTAATGCCTTGATTCAGTGGGATGTCCCAGTGGTATTATAATGAACCTCCAAATACCAACACATCATCTGAAGCCTGGAGCTTTGTGATTGTGGAGTTGATGGAGGAGGTCAGATGATCAGGTAGGTGAACACCCACACACGGCTGACCCTTCCCACCAGTACGTTGCTTCCTCGCTGATATCCTTTAGTCTGCTTGACGTAGAGTCTAAGAGCTCACAATTTGCCTGAGTGCAAGCACAAAACAATCTCCAAAAATTCACAGTTCATGCAACACAGAGGTGGGTAGTAACCAGTTACATTTACTCAGTTACATTTACTTGAGTAACTTTTTGAAAAAATTTACTTCAAGAGTGGTTTTACTTCACCGTATGTTTTACTCTTACTTGAGTATTATTTTTGTTAAGTATCACTACTCCTACTTGAGTAAAATCACTGAATCCTTTACTTACTGCGAGTAACTTTAAAGGAAAAACAAACATGTTTTAACAAAAATACACCAGACAGACACAGGAGACCACATGTTTGTGTACCAGCTTTGTTTTCCTGCTCTCATTTTCTATAGCTAACTATCTTTATCTAGCTTGCACAAAAGCTAGACATAGCCAGCTAGTTAAATTAGCTAAATAGATGGCTACCTAGCTAGTTTTATAGTCGCATAGCTAGCTCTACTAAGTTTTGGCAATATATTTTAAAAAATACTTTGAAAAGTGTTTCTTCTGTTTAAAATTTGCTGTTTTGATATGATGTTATGTACTTGTATCAGTGTTTTTCATTTTAGCCTTTAAGATACTAGAAGTTCCCCCAAACTTTATATTTTTGTCTGTCTGATGACATCATTTAAAAAAAATCTGATGGATGTTACTCAGTACTCAAGTAGACTTTTTACCAAATACTTTTTTACTCATACTCAAGTATTTTTTGGGACAGCAACTTTTTACTTTTACTTGAGTAAAAGTATGTTGAAGTAGTGCTACTCTTACTTGAGTACATGTTTTGGGTACTCTACCCACCTCGGCAACATTATTTTAAAAATGCTGCTGTCAGTTTTGCATCATTTACATGGAATTCTGCTGGATGTTTACAATAAGTTTCACCACCAGCAGCAGCAGCAGCAACATGAAGCGCCTCCAGTGCATCCAGGCATCAGGTCAGGCAGGGATTTATTAATTTTCCTGCCAAAATAACAATGTAAAGCAAACATGATGGAAAAGTAAAAGTAAAAAAGAAAAAGTAGCACGAATCTCCATTAGGTTTAGGAGTCCTGAGCTGGTTTAGGACCTCAGCAACACACTTTCCTGTTGGACTTTACCTCTATGTTTGATGTTTACAGACAGTGAGGACTTTAAGAGAATAAAATACATTTATGTTCAAATCGGATGTGATGGTTTCCTCTACATGTAAGCAGACTCAAATCCACCCAGTGAGGAATCGTAGCTGTTCCTTTAAATCTTCTCAATCAGTTTCCTCGGCTATATAACAAACAGAATTAAGTCACTACTGATGTGTGGAAACATCAACACATTTTAATTGTGGCTAATCCCGGACTAGGATTATTCCTAATGGGAAATCCTCAGTGAAGATGCTCCGACTCCATTTCCATCTGGGATTACTGAACTCTTTCATTCACAGGCTTAAATCTCAGCACGGATAATCAGCCTTGGCTTGGTATGCCAGCATAGAAATTGAGAATATGGTACTGTATATATATATATATGTGTGTGTGTGTGTGATGGGGTAAACACATATCCTGGTGCGCACACAAACATGAACTTGTTTATTCGCTGAAACGCTGTGACCTTGCTGGATGCAGCTGAGTGGGAATCTCAGATGTGTTCTTTTGCTTTCTTGCTTTTTGGAAGGGAACGCGAGGCCGAGGACGCCCATGTAGGTCAAAAACAAATCCTGCGCCTCAAGCTGGGAAGCCAGAAACTTCGTGGAGCATCAGAGGGAGAAGGAGCACCGGGTTTCTTCCAGGTGCTGCTTTTCACAGTCGTAATCCTACCACGGCGTGACTGTGATTTTTACAGAAAACCTCTCCAAACAGGCCCCAGATGGTGGGAGGTGGAAGCGCACACATGCAGAGAAACACACACATACACACACACACACACACACACACACACACACACATACACATACTTAGGCTAAAGGTGAGAACTGACTTGTTGCTCCTGGGTGGTCTCTGTGTGAAGATAAGAGCAGGCAGGAATAAAACGGAAGCTGAAGTTTCTCTTTTAAACGAATTTTGTCTCATAACTTAAAGACAGACCAGCCCTAATAACACTGACTCAGAGCTAAGTCTCCACCTTATTCCTGCTCTCATCAGCTGACTCTCTAAAGAAGTCCCACTTTTCCACCACAGGAGCCGACTCGGCTCTGTTTGTGGTCGACCAGGAAGAGCCCGACGCTGGACGTTTGAAACGAAGAGACAAAAGAGTTAATCTTCTTCCGCCTCTACGCTGATTTCCTCCACAGTTTCCCATTTAGGCACAAGGAAAGAAAACAAAAGAAGAAAAACTTGCTTCATCTTGGAGCCTTCCTCCATCTTCCTCTCTTTTGTTTCATGTGGTTTCTGGAACAACTGTGTACTTTCTGAGTGTTGGGCCTTTGATGTTTCTGCATTCACCATCAAGCCGTCTTAAACCGGAGGAGAAAAGAGAGGGTGAAACAGACACAGGAGAGAATCTGTGGTGTGCTTTTTTTCCCCATCTCTCCCTCTCTCACTGGCAAAGCATCTGACATCTCGCGGCAAAAGACAAATTCGGTTTCGCCTGTTAAGTCGTCAGTCAAAGCTTCGCAGGACTTTTTATTCCTCTCTTTTGCTCTCCCTTTGGTTGTTTCTCTCCCTCGCGCTCCGTCTTTGCTTCATTTCCATGGATGCAGCATTGTGAGGGCCGCTTACATGCTTTTAAACAATAACAGTTCACCCCCCACCACCGCAGGTTTCCTCTCTGCCAGAACCCTACACATGCCAGCACATCCTTTAGAGAGCCTTGAACCAACAACAAACGCCGAGCGTTTTCACTGCCGAGAGAAAACAGCAGCACATTCGAAGGCCTACGTGTAATTAAACCAGATCTGTGTTTCTGGTAGTGAGGGGGGGCTTTTCTCACGAACAGCTTCATCCAGATCAGCAGAGAACGAAGGAGAGAAAAGGAGCTGAGATCTCTGTGAACTCCCTCTAACTGGTAGGATCCACAGAAAAGGAAAACCCAACATCCATACAAACACAGAGCTGCTGCAAACATGTTGGTTTAAAAAGCTGGAAACAAGGCTGAGATCCCACAGGTTACATCAGCATCTAAAGGGATCCATGTTCAAGTGTGTTTTTGTGTAAAAGTTTTAAATAATTACTCTCTCACCCATTGTAGATGGCTTCCTGAACAGCCTTTGTCCAGAGAAATAGAGTTAATGTCCTATAGGACCAATGAGCTAACGGCTAGTCCAGACCAAAGTGTTTTAACCAACTGCAATCTTCTAAATGCCAGAGGGGGTCATGTGACATTATATTAGGAACCTTTACATTTCTACTGACAACAGGTTCTTATCTTTACCAACATCTAATTCGTGCACTTTTCAAGCACTTTCAAGGTGAGTTTTCAGCAACTTGGTGATGATCATTTGTTGGGCGAACGTAATAAAATGATGGAAAGAATTTCCACCTAACTGAATTGCTTTAATTTAACAATAAAGAATTATGTTGACTGAACGGAATGGAAACATGTTGGGTCAACTTGATATAATAATAATAATTAATCCCCTTGGGGAAATTGATCTCTGCATTTGACCCATCCTCATTGTTTGAGGATCAGTGAGGTGCTAACTCAGAATGGCACCTGGGAGGCGATTGTTGGTTCAGTATCTTGCCCAAGGATACTTTGAACCCACGCTGTCTGACATGGGAGGTGATCTCTCTTTTGCCACTGCGCCACAATCACCTTTTGTAGGTAGAAAGACACAACAAAGGGCCTTTTATTAAAATACGATAATTATTCTGTGTAACTCTGACCAGCAATGCTGATTCTGTATAAAGAAAGGAATTAACTTTCCTTCTGACACAGATGCAATTCAATCTTGACATGGCTGCTCCTTCAACCTTGAACTTAAGGGCATTTGTTATTAGGAATATGCTCACTACTGCCCCCTTGTTCTGGAGTGGAAGTTATTTGCAAACTGAACCTATTTTGATTATGCTCCGGTGACAAAAAATGTTCTAGTACATTTTAACTTGTTGCATTTCATGTTAAAACTACATGATTAAATTATGTACAACTAAAAACATGATTTTATTTAGTAGGATCAACATGATTGACTTAGGGTACTAGAACAGATGCCCATGTTGCTTTTTGGAGTATATATGAGCAGTACATGTGTGCACAAAAGGAGGATTCTACAGCTTTGTTCTATAAAAGTGAATGTTATTATGCTAGAACCAGTTTCAGTTATGGTTTCAAGCACTTTCAAAATACTGAAATTGCAGATTAATATTCTAGCAATTTCAAGGATTTTAAGCACCAGTAATAACCGGATGCAGAAATTTGCAGAAAGTGAAAAATCAACAGCGGCAACATGTCGAACTTCCTGTGCATTCAGGGGACGAAAATGATCCGTTAAAAAAAAACATAATGTGAAGATGATGGCTGAGTAAAGGGTTATAAAATAATATTGCACAAATCTCTGTGGAGTTTTGGAGACTGCAGCTGTTATGAAGATGGCAGAAATCTGCTTTAGAAGTTCAGCCATCCATTTCCTTCACCCACTTGTTTCTGTTCAGGGTTGCAGGAAGCTGGTGCTCCTCTCCAGCAGCCAATGGGAGAGAGGCAGGGGACACCCTGGACAGGTCAACAGTCCACCAGCAGCTCACTCAGGCTACATCCACACTGCAGGCTGAAGTCACCCAAATCTTCCAAAAATTATCCTAAAATCTAACATTTTTTAGAGTGACATCAGTCTGAATGGTCAAGCTGCATTTCCTCCAGTAATCATCAGGGTTCTTTGATCTTTTAGACAAGTAGAGGTCACTGGGTGTGTTGTTTATTTACCTTTTCCTTGACATGTTTCAGCTACTGCTGCAGTCTTCATCAGAAGAAGAATGTCTGAAAATAAAAGAACCCTAATAATTATTGAAAAGGAAAACATGAAGAACCTCGCTTTTACACGTTCAATCAACAAGTGACGGACAGAACACCTGATGAGGCTGGAGGCAGCCAGGTTACATGTAAACAATGAATGGAACGACACACCTACACACACCTACACACACAGGATCCCTTTCACCAGGTAGCCCAACGTGCACACAGAGAGGTTCAGGCTAGACGTCAAAGCAGATCCTTCTCACAGCTCTAATGACCTGTAAACGCGTTATAAACCAGCATCAATTACATGGGCACAGCAGTGAGAGGTGCTGTTAAATTCAGACCCAGGTGTTTTATAAATGCCACCTGTGTAGAAAGAAAAGCATTTTGCATTTTTCTCCCTGTTGTATCAGATAAATCCAAAATATCCATCAAACTTTGACTTAACTATAGTTCTGATGGAATTCTACAGCTTAAAGATTTAATGTTTTATTATTTTATGCAGTTTTTAATCAAACATTGAGTTTAGATCAGGGGGTCCCTCGACCCCCGGGCCATGGACCAGTACTGGTCTGAGAAGCATCATCTTGGACCACCCAGAAAGAATTAAAGCATCTTCAACAGGAAGTTTTATTTTGAAAAATTGCTCCAATTATTTACAGGACAGTGTGACAATGAAACAAATAAAGTGCATAGGAATTAAATCTGTGAGTAATAATGTTATTTTAAGGTATTCTGGCTCATGGAAAAATTCTCTTGTACAAAATCAGTTCATGATGAAAAAACGTTTGGGAACCACTGGTTTAGATCCCGCCTCTCATCTGCTGCTGGGACCACACCAGGATGAAGCGGCCCTTACTGGATGAAGTGGTTCAGATAATGAATGGATGCATTAGATGATGCTCAAATCTTTTCACAGCATCCCAACTTTCCAGGAAGCATTTTCTCTGCTGTCAGTTGCTCCTCTCTACATGATGCCTCCTTAAAACCAGCATCCCTCCTGTTCTCCATCCATCACCGTGACGGAGACGCGTCACATCTGAGTGTCTGTAAACCTCGGCAGACGGCTCGGCGTGGCTTCACCTCCACCTCGGCGCTGCTGCTCGTACGGAGAGCAGGAGGAGAACATGAAAGAGACGATCAAACGCCAGGCATCAGAGCCGTCATTGGTGCCTGCAGAATGCAAAGTGTTATCAACTGAACCCGATCCTCTGGTTCTTCGTCCTTCCCACGGGCAAAGTTACCCTTTCAACTCGCTGTCGCTTTTCAGTAACACACAATCACAAACAATGATGCCATCAACAACTTCATAGGTGGTATAGAAACATCAGGACATGAGAAGCATCTGAGATGCGTCTGTTTCTTAAAGAAAAACGTGTGTATATGAATTTAATTCATCTTTACACGCCTGCATTCTAAGATATCCTTGATATTTAATTATTTAGAAGCATCCTCATCATAATAACCCGTCTAAATGACATTTTATTGAAGTTGTTTGCAGCAGGAAGCTCACCGCATCTTTGAAACGCTGAACACAGTGGTGCTATTGTCACAATAAAGGGGAGGTGTGAGGATGTGCAGAGAGAATACCCAGAAGCCTCAAACACCCCGCTGTCAGTGAAGATGAAAGGGCCCCACCAAGCCAAATCACTTTATCAGCCCAAACAGCCTCTCTTATTGTAGGACGCCTCTCAGACGTTGGCTGCTGAGATGTCACACCACTAATTGAGAGCCACAATAAAGACCTTGTTTGGACCGCTCCATCGATTGTGCACAGCCACCGTAATCACCGAAATAATTTGGCTCCCTGGAACATCAAATGGCAGCGTGGAGGATGCAGGAATTTGCATTGCATCCTTTGATCTTGGAAATTTAGACAAAGCAAGCTCCCACTCTACGAACGGTGTGAAGGTCACAGCGTCCCGCCCTCCGCTGTCACTCCAGCTTCGGTCTCAACCACCTCCATTGTCATAATTATTTTGGCTACAGAAGCAACAGAGCGATACAAATCACGCTTCAGAGACAAACACAGCCCAGCTCTGACCTTGGAGCGTGTTTTCTTTTTACACAAAAATGGAGACAGATGTTGTTTTGGTGACTTGTGATCAACTGTCTTGTTGATGGTGGTAAACATTGAGCCCCAAACGGCAGCTGACTCTACACATGCATCGTGTTTATCGCAGCTTTTCCCAGCTCTGACAGAGCCTTCGTTGTTTTGAGATGAAACGACTCCAGGTCACTTCATTCCTTCACTAAGTTAAACTTTTGGTCAGTTCATACTTTTTTATATTCCAATAAGCTTCCTGCCACAGATCTGTTTGTACTGAACACTTTGTACCCAATTTAGAAGTTTTAGAATCCACTGTTGGACCAAATCACATCCTCCTTTTTCATTTGCCCCACTTTGATGATTCGACTGATTCTACTGGGTCAAAACTTTCATCTAAAAATAAGGTTTTAATTCTTCTGAAGGTACGAAGTTTTGTGATTTTCACTAACTTTCTGAAGAACTCAAAGGCAGTTTGAAATCAGAACTTTTTTCTGTTCACACCTTTAGAATAATCTTCAGAACTCCGTCAACCTTTAGACATTTTTACATCTTTAAGTTTAAAGCTGCAGTGTAGGAAAATGTAATTTAATAAAAAACGCTATTCCATCTAAATCAGACTTAAGCTTCTGAAATGAATCATTTGTTTAAAAGCACAAGCAGCCTGGCTGTGGCTGTTCCATTCATCCTCTTCATCACTGTCAGCACTTTATGTGATTAATGCACCATGTTTGAGTCATTAACTAAAAGTAGATGATCTATGAAATAAAGGATGAGCAGGAGTGAAGTCTGTACTTTTTTCCAAACAATAAGACGTTTCAAATCGCCTAAAAAACAAAAGACAAATACAAACTAAATCAGCAAAATCCATAAAATTAAATAATTAGATTCCTAAATGTATAAAAACAAGAACATAGGACTCTCACACTGAACGCCATAATAACGCGCTAACGTGAATTTCTTTTATTTGTTGTGTACTGTCACCTGCATGACCTATGGCACAGTATCTGGTGCACACGAGACACTGCTTTCTATTTTTCCTCCCGTGTCACATAGGGGCTCTGTACCTGTGCCCTTTGACCCGTCTCCATGGCTGTTTAGCAGAAATGGACAGAGAGCTGTTGCTTTGGAAAGTAAAGTTTAGCTTAGCGTTAGCGCTCTGCTAGACGGCTCTCTTGAGGAGATTGAAGGGATTTGTACTGTCGATGTGAACCGAGTTACCATCGTAATACGTCGAGTCTCAAATACCACCTGCTGGCTGAGCACACAGCTGATGGAGAGCGCTTCCTCTCCTCGCCAAAGGCAAAGCATGCTGGGTAGCTTCCAGCTGAGTTTCACAACCAAACCTTAGACAACCGTAACTAAATGAACTGAAGGAGATGGGAACCCTGCTGGAGCGCTGCAGGTAATTTATTAAGACTCCTGATTTTAGGTAGTTTACAAAACAGTGTGTGTGTGTGGGTGCGTGCACATGTGTGTGTGTAAAAGGGTTGACTGTGTGTGGCGATGAAAAAATGCTTGCACATTTTGAGCAACAAGCTCAACATAAAGAAACCAGTAAAGTAAAACTATTTCTCTTTTGATACCATTTTGTTTTTACAAACAAAGCACCTTCTACACCACCTGTCCAAAAAATGTCAAATCTAATATTGTGTTGGATCTTTAGCTCTGATTGCAGCATGCATTCACTCTGTCATATTTTGATGAGCTTCACTGCATCTATCTCCATCCAGAGTTGCATTAAATGAGTCTCCAGCACTCCCAAAGACTCTGAGTGGAGCTCAGGTCTGGACTCTGTGACTGGAGATCAGGTCTCGATTCGTGCCCCCCCCCCCTGAACAGCTCTTGAATCCTGTCATCTTTGAATATATATTATCTTCACATTGTCAGTACAGAAATACTCTTACTGTCATTGTTGTTTATGACATGAGAGGCTACACTGCATCATGTAGGGTTAAATAACGTTTTACCAGCTGAAACACAAGCATCCATACAGTCATTATCCAATAGGAGACTTTCACCTGTTTGCTTTGTTAAAGGTTGTTGGTGTTGGTGACTTTTAAGGCCGACTCTCAAATTGAAGCATTTATCAAAAACATTCTATTTCTGACTGAATAATAAAACTCCTGAAATTCATTTTGGCCTTTGGTTCTGATGAGGTCCCCAAAGACCATCAGCAGCTCCCGTCTGGTCACCCCTTTAAAAACGTTCTAGGAGGGCCTGCCTCATGTGAACCTTTCAGTTATAAAACATTTGTGTTGTTTTCACCAGGTCAGGGCTATTCCAACTGAAATACATATTTCCTCCTAGTCACAGCTTAGCCCATGGGCGTAGATTTGGCATGGACGGAGGTGACGTGTCTCCACCAATATTCAGCAATCACTGAATTGTCCCCATAAGAATTCAATCCAAGGATGCAGAAATAGCGCTGCATCCCCACCAAAAATATGTGCAGCCCAGCGGACCAAGGTGCAGTGCTGCAGTCCTGTGTCCAGGAGAAGGAGACATATGTGTCTCTGGATCGACCGGTGAAAGCCCTCCTGCACCGAGACGTTTACACTAAAAACACCTGCTCTTGGTCTGGGTGGACCGGTCTGCACTTCCTGTTTCAGTGCATGCTCAAACCCCCCCGTGTGCCATCCTGGTCCCCACCAGTGACAAGAGCAAATCTACACATTGACTTAGCCTTAGCCTTAACCTTAGCCTTAGCCTTTCCTTAAAAAACATGGTTCAACCACAAACTTGTTCTTCTGGTTTCAAAAATCACTCACGTTCATGAGACTGAAGGATATTCTCTGCAACCTTTCATCTGACGTGAGCAGATAAACATTTCCTCAGCAGTCTTCTCAGACAGCGCCCTGCCTGGTGTAAGAATATCTCCAGTAGTGAGAACGAGTCTCACACAGGTGGACATTTGTTGTTAAACTGTTCATTTAATGGACATTAACCTGTTCTTCTCCTCTCTCTGTGGTAAAATTGACCTTAAACCAGAAGTGTGACACTTTATAAAACAACTGTTAAGGTGGTCACACACACACACACACACACACACACACACACACACACACACACACACACACACACACACACACACACTCAGGCAGATGAAACATACTGTCATGGTGCTTCATCTACATTCCTCTCCTGCTTCCCACCCAGCTGAACCCACCAAGGAGGACCACTTGACACTCATTTCACATCAGTGTCTGTGAGCGACCTCGTCCTCCCCTCCTCGGTCTCTGTGGTCCCCTCTGTGAGATCTGAGTGCTCCCTCGTCCCCGCACGCTGACGTCTAATCAACAGTAATTAACCCTGGCCTTTTTACACAGGCCTCAGAGCTGGGAGATAATGAAGACATCGCTATGGCTTTATTTGTTTCTGTTCCTCACACACTCAGCTTTTATCATCTGGACTCGTCCCTAATGACGGACTGACGATGGATTGTGATTGGCTGACACCAATAAAGGGGACCCTTGACGCTGCTGTGCCAACTGGGTGAGTGTGATAAGACTTTGTTGAGGGGGAATTTGCGTAGTGCAAGATGTTATATGGAAGCGGTGCTGCTGAGGTGTGACACACCTTGTTTTGGGTGTTTAAATTGCATTTCTTCTTCCTTGCAGCCGAGATAATGGAGTTCTGGTCCAATCCTTCGCCTGCGTCTTTGGTCTCTCTCCAATCTCGCTATCGGACCGTAGACAGGCCTGGAAAACAAACAAGCACAAGACACATCTATACGGTCTTTTGTCAGAGACAAAGGTATTTGCATAACAGAGTTTTCAGGCAGCTCTCAGATGGAGTTTTGGAAAGCGCTCTATAATCTTGAGCAGAATGATTCAAGTGTCAGTCAGTCTCCCCAGTGAAAAGAAGACCGGCTGCTTCAAGCCTTGGATGCAAAAATAGTATGGGAGATATAGGACACCTCTGCTCTACCCCCACATCTGACCCTTGACCCTTTGAAGGAAGACGTCTACATCAAAAAGAGAATTATCTATTCAAATGCCTGGAAACAATCTTTGGACAATGACACATCAATCAAACGTTCCCTGAACCGGGGGTGGTTGTTTATATAAATGCTGTCCATCTGGGGGAGAGATCTCAGCTCTGTTACATCTCTCTATCTGTGGGGAGATCGCAGAGAAAATAGAAGAAACTTCATAGAAAAACTTAAAATTCAGCCTTTTTTTCCCTCTTTCAGTTTTTTTCTCCTCTTTTCTTCAAATCCCAGCGTGAATGTGTCGGCGAGCTCGTGGTATGCATCAAGATGAAAAGTGGAGGCCATCCCTTTGAAATCCTCCTCAAGTCAAAATTACCATTTCATTTCAACTGCAGCCAGGAAACGGAGAGTGGGGCCACTGCTAACTGCTTTGGGCATAGCGTTATTTATTGTGTGTAAACTTTGGAAGAACATTGTTGCCTGGGAAAATGTGATGTGTGGGCGGTGGAAGTGAACAGTTGGAGCAACCACAAAGGGAGAGATCAGGCCTATTTTCTCTGTAGGAGGAACACATAAAAGTGAAAATAATGCCCATTATTACAGAAAAACAACACCAGCCTGCTTCGCTCATAATTTTCTTACAGCAAAGACGTTCGTTACCTCTGAAGCTCAGCAACCCAACGGTTGACCCTATTTAGGTAACTTCATTATCATTTTCTCTGCTCTTTTAATTAGTCAGCTCTCTCTGTGTTAAGTGAGCCATTATCTAAGCTGGATCTGACTCCTGTAGGTTTTTCATGGTGGCCACATTAAGCTGTCGTGTTGTTTCATATACTTGGGTTTATGAACCTTCCTACTGCGGGGGTCAACATTACCTAAACTCTTGGGTGAATCACGTATTTTTTAAGGTTTATTTCGTTTCAAAACGAGGTCCTGTGATGTCATCATGAGCTGTTATTGTTTTACCTCCAGCAGCTTGGAGTCGAGTTGAAATTCTGAGGGGCAGCTGGGAGTTTTTTGTCCTCCAACACAGTTGTTCTGAACTGGTCGAGCTTTGGGACTCACATAATAACAAGCTGTGACCCAGATTGAGATGCATTTTTTTACTTCTTGGATTTATTTAAAGAAACGATGGTGCAGTTTGAGCCTGAGATAGTAGAGCAGAATAACAACACCAAAGAGTTTAATGATAAATCAAAATAACCATCAAATGGTGGCGCTAGAGAGGAAAATTTTCTTTCTACCTTCAATTAGTTGCAATTTTAATTCATCCATCCATTTTCTTCTGCTTATCCAATATCAGGTCACAGAGTTAACAGGTCCAGGAGGGGAGCCCAGACATACCAGAAAGGATACATAATCCCTCCAGCAAGTCCTAGGACCACCCGGGGGTCTCCTCCCTGTGAGGTGTGCCTGGAAAACCTCCAAGCCCAGGAGGCGTCCTGATCAGATGTCTGAACCACCTGAGCTGACCCCTTTCGGTGTGAAGGAGCAGCGACTCTAAAGGCTGAAACACACCAAAGACATCAGCGCTGCGCCACAGATGCGCCATGGTTTTGGTGATTCACAGGATTCATTCCTGAAGCGGCGCGCCGTAGAACGCTGCTTGCAAAATTATAGTAAAATCGCGTGATAGTCACAACATCACGCTGAAATTGAGAACAGGAAGCTGTTTGTACTTGATCAGAGCTGCCGTGTTGTGGGACTCTTTAATTCTAATTCCTTCAAAATGGGTAAGTAAGCTATTTATTATAATAATTAACTGTAAACAAGTGACAACACATTTTATGTGTGCCAGGAGCCGTTCTGCGCCGTATTGTCTGTGTCATAAAGTACTCCACCATGTTGTGACACACAGCTGCGCCACGTGGAAAAACAGAACTGGTGCGTATCTTTAGCGCCGTGGCGTGGACTGGTATTTCTAGGACGCGCTGTGGCGGTCCCCGTGTGAGTGATCTGATGGACTAAAATGTTTTTTATTCAAAATAACGGCGCGGGCGCAACGTGGCACAGTGCTGATGTCTCCGGTGTGTTTCAGCCTTAAAGCTGGGCCCTGCCACCCTTACATCTGGGTCCCACATAAAACATCAGCGCTGCGCCGCGTAGCGCCCAAGCTGTGATTTTGAATAGAAACCATTCAAATAAACTAATACCTCCTGTTCTCATTTTATATTGAGACTATCACGTGATTTTGTAAGCTGCGTTCAAAGGTGCTCCGCTTCAGGAGAGACTAGAAGACTCGCCAAAGATGCGGCGCTACCGCTGAGCGGCGCTAACTTCTCCTGTGGGACCAAGGCTTAAGGAAGAAGCTCATTTCAGCTGCTTGTATCCAGGTCCTCATTCTTTCGATCATGATCAACATCTTGACCAGGTGATGGTAGGAACGTAGACAAACCGGTAAATTGAGAGCATTGCCTTTTAATTCAGCTTCCTCTGTAGACAGACTAAAGCCTGATTTATACTTCTCCGTCTGCGTCGTTACGGAGACACGCAAAGCCATTATGCGTCGACGCAAGCTCTCTACGACATGCTCACAGAGGCTGACGGAGACAGGCCCAAAATTCAAACTATGTGTTGAAAGCAACGGACAGCGCATGCCTGTGATTGGTCGGCTCAACACCCCATGATCATTTTCGGCTACATGCCGCTATCAACAGAGTAGTAATAGAATCTCGCGGAAGCAGATATGGATCAGCTCGAGAAACGTCTGGCAGACGAAGTACGAACATTTATATAATCCATCAGTGTCCCTAAAGGGTTAAACAAGAGCTACATATTCGCTCATCGTCTGCCTCGTCCTCACTGAACGGACGGACATTCAACAGACGCCGCTGTCTCCTCACTCCTGTTTAATTTTTTTTAACAACATTGTTTGTTCCTCGAGATCAATCTGTTCAAACTCAATCAAAATTCGCTCTCTGTCGGCCATTACTGAGCTGAAATAAACAAACTTTGGTCGACCGGAGGCATTACTGCAGAAAAGTTATGCGCCCTCTGCTGTCTTGGTGGAGAATTGCTTCACAACACTGACGGAGAAGTAAAAATCAAAACTTCTCTGTCAATACGTGTGAGTGCACACGTATTGACAGAGAAGTATAAATCAGGCTTTCAGCTGCACCCTTGTTTCTGAAGATGAAAACTGTCAGTTTGACTCCAGCTCCATCATCACTGGAGAACAAGACACGACCTGAACTCCTCCACTTCAGACAGAAACTCATTTCTGACCCGTAGAGAGCAGTCCACCTTTATCTGGTCAATCCTCCATTTTTTATTTTAACCAAAACTCTTCACTTCATTAAAGCGGCACTCCGGAGGATTTCATCAGGAGAGCAGTTTTTGAATCTAGCGTCCAAAGGCTCCTCCTCAAAACATCTCGACACGCGCGTCCGGTCGCGTGTGCGCGCGGCGCATATACTTCGGACATGAACTGTACAGCTCAATGTGTAGGGTTTAATCACTCACAGTTCACAATCTTATTCCAACACTACGAGGGTCTGAAGAGCCCTCTCTGTCCCTGCTGCTTCTGATATTAGCTCTGTTAGCACCGAGCTGCTGCTGGACTCTGAAGCTGAACTTGACTCGGCCCTGGATGAACTTTCTGACCAAAATAAACGCGTAATCCTGTCAAGCCTTGCCATTCTGTGAGGTGAAAGGTTTAAAAATAAAAATAAACCCGTCTTTAGCTGGAGAATGGGTAGGTTTTTAGTAGAAATGAGCCGTGAGTCCTCAGTGAACGGCTGAGACGGCAGAGAAACACACGGAGCGTCCTGTACGACAGCGCCCCCTACTGGTACAGGTTTGGTCAATGCGCGTGCATGTTGAGAGAATGCAGAAATTTGAATTTCATTGGCTGAAAAATGTCGGCGGCAAGAAATAATGGAAAGGGGGCTCTAGGAGGAAGGAGGGTCTTCATCAGAATGACAGATGTTGTGGAACTCAACCCATAGATCATAGTTTAGACCTGAAATATCATTTAAAACATTTAGAAAACTTTGATACAGAGAAAAATTCTCCAGAGAGCCGCTTTAAATTCAGCCTTTTTAACAGAACCAGCTGTTTTCAGTGACCAACATAAAATAATATAAAACTGAGAAGTAAAATAAAAACTCACTGAGCATAACTATATGTTTGGTGTAGATTTGGCATGGACGGAGGTGACGTGTCCCCACCAATAATTCAATCCAAGGGTACAGAAATAGAGCTGCATCCCCACCTATAATATGTGCTGCTGTGTGCAGACGGACCTGTGACCAGGGTAAGGAGGTCTACGTGTCTGGATCAACCGACGTGAGCCCCTCGCTGCCCGCGCCAAGCTGCTTACGCCGATGGCACCTGATCAGGGTCCGTATGTAGACTGGGATGGACTGGCCATCAGGCCTTTTCCCAGTGATGGTAACCGGGACCAGTGTTACAGACTGATCACCTTACTCTGCACTTCCTGCTTCGATGCACAGTCCCCCCTCCACCGTCCCGTCCTGACCCGATCCCCACTAATGTCTAGGGCAAATCTATGCCATTGCAAAATACATAAATATTGTTTATTCCTAACAATAGTTTGACTTCTTACTGCATCACTTTAGCTTAGAGGCAGTATCTCACTGGGCACAGGACACAGAATTGTGAAAAATATGCACATTTTCAGTTGGTCAAAGTCCAATATATCAGTAAAGCACATTTAGAAAGACACGTTAAATTAAAATACTTTATAATAAAATGTATAGGAGACAAACTACAACCGATGTAAAAGCACCATGAATAAAACAAAGAAAACATAAAAGCTAAAACTGAAATAAAACATCAGAAGAATAAACTGATTCACATGGACCCAAAGGCCTCTGGGAGTCAATGGAAGTGAAGATGCCCGCCCAATTCTTAAAGGCAACTTGTTGCAGAGCGGAACGAGCCTGATCTCTTCTGATTTCAATCATATGATGTAATTGCAAGCAAACTGCAACAGTTATGCAACATTCATGAAAATTTTGTTGTTGCAATTTAGTCCCAAAGTGCCTTAACTTTGTCTTAGTTCATCCACAATTTGATCTACTAACTCCTCCATAGTTTTCTCACATTGTTGCACTTTTTGACCCACTGGAACCAAACAGAACAGGGACCTGGACTCTGGGACTGGTCTGACATTAATTGTGTTGAACTATTGATTTTAGCCTGTTCAAATTTGCAGCAATATGACAGTGAGGCTTCAGACCCATGAAAGAACTGAACTCTAATGCATTTCTAGAGACTTTAGAGACTCACCAGTGAATGCTGTTTGTATTTTGTTACCAACAGTCACATCCCGGTGAGATAATGACTTTAAAAGTGTTAAATTGATAAAACTTTACTTTACTTGCCTTCTGGATTTTCCAAACATGCACAAACTCAGTCCTGACCTCCATCACTAAAGCACAGACCAAGTCTGCATGTGGCGTCTGAGTCAGCAGGTCCACACTGGTATAATGCTGAAACAACACAACTACCTGGATAAAAACTGAACTAAACACGTGTCAGGACTGAAGGCAGAGGGATGAGTCTGTCTGCATTCTGATATTAATTTGATAAAAAAATCTATAAAAACATGTTCAGACATCACATATGGAGCCTGGTTAACCTCTCGGTCTGAATCCATCAACAGAGACACACATTTACCCGCTCACTGGCTCCTTTTATATTAAATTTATATGTTTCAAATAAAATCACAGTGTCTCTTTAAAACTCAACTAATGTAGAAACAACATTCAGTGATTCTACTGTATGAAAGCAGTCACTCAGGGTCATGGGCTGCATGGTGGTGCAGTTGTTAGCACTGTTGCCTTGCAGCAAGAAGGTTGCAGGTTCAAATCCTGGCTGCATGGAGTTAGCATGTTCTCCCCATGCATGCACATGTTTCCTCCTGGTACCCCGGTTTCCCCCACAGATCACAGCATGCCTGATATGTTGGTAATATTGTAATTTGCTTTGGATAAAAGCATTCACTCAGATAAACAATCACCATGTAGTATTAGATTTATTCATTCTTAAAGAAAACATGCCGTTGGTTTTAAGTGCTCTTTTCTTTGCAGCTGCATGTGCACGTGATGCATGTGCACGTGAGTATCTGCTTTATAAATCAGAGCCGAGATAAAAAGAAGAGAAGGAAGCCATGAGACTGAAGCTGTCTAAACCTGAAGAGTTCTGGTTCTGCTTGTTTTGGACTGAGATTCTGTCTTTTTCTACATTTAAACTCAGTGTTTAAAACAGCCATTTCAGAATTATGATGCTTTAATCATCGTTTGATGAATTTGCATTAATTGGGCTAAATTTGTGAAAGTTTTGATGAGCTCCTGAGGAGAGGGTGTGAGGAGAGCCTCATTAATTCACAAACAGCAGGGAAACAGCCTGGATTTGTTGACTGTGTTCTCGTCTCACGGAAGAGTACATCTAATCCTAAACATATGTCTGAAGCCAGGAATTCATGCATGACAGCATGAAGGGTATGAAAAAATACAGCCTTGGTCTTTTGTTCACCAGCAAGAATTTAGATGTTTCTACCAGCTGAAAGTTGTAATAATAATTATGATGCTCAGATTGAAACTTATCACATTTATTTAGTCACACGTAACCATGGATCAGGATAGGAAATATTTGCAAAAACATAGGAGTGGTACAAAATACTTGTTAAAAATCACAAAGAACACAGTTTCAGTTTCCACGAACAAAGAGGAGTTAGGAGGAGCTGATTGCTGAGAGGTGAAACTTTTCTTTGTCACAAAAAAAACTCATCAGAGCTGCATCAAACAGACTAAACAGCTCAAACACCTCCGTAGTTTCTGTTTGTGTGAAACTCCTCTTTTTGCTGTTGCATCGTTGCTCCTGATTTATTGTTTCTGAAACATTTTAGTCTGTTCTAAACTGTTTTGGGAGTTTTGAGAAAACTTAAAACTTGGAGAAAACGTTTAAAATGTAGAACACTCATCTCCTCTTTGGGATTTTTTTAGGATTGCTCTTTAAAAAGTTAAAACTTTTGTTACAACACGGAGTTGTAGCTGTGGATAACATTCTGTGTGATCTGATATGACATCAACCTCTCAGACTGTACCATCATCCCTTTGTGTTTAGTTTCACCCTCCGTTCCTCCTCCTTTCTCCTTTGCCACTCCTCCTCAGCTGCTCCTCATCCTCTCTTTCATATAAATACCAGCCCAGTTCACCTCATCAGATCATAGTTAGCTATTGTTTTGTCCATGTTCTGCGCTGTCACCTGAATGTTAGACCTGTGTTTGTGCTCCTATGTTTTTGTAGCTTTCGTCTTGTTGCTGAAAGGTCAGCCTTTTTGTGCTCATGTCTTTTGGCTTCAGTTCCTGCCTCCTTACCTCTTTTGTTCTTATTTTGGATCCTCACCACATGACAGACTGATTCTCTGATACAAACCCAGATTTTAGCTCCATATCAGATAAATTGGTTGTCAAGGCCTGCTTTATGAATTGGAAGATTGATTAGCTGGGGCAGACATTTTGTATTGGATTGCTTCCAAAACTTAAATCTGTTGTGAAAGTTCATGTAAGGGTTCTTTTCTGAATGTTTAATTAAAACTAGCCTGGTGGTTCATACGATATTTTACCATTTCAGACTGGGTTGACTTCAATAGTTAATAGCAAAGTGTACTTTGGTCACGTTGAAGTGGCATTGTAACAGTTATTTATCTGTTAAAGCTGCAGTCTGGAGTATTTGAGTTAGAGAATTTTTGATCCAAGTCTCCCAAAACATCCTTTCTCCCCTCCTGCTCCCTTTAACCCCACCTCTGTAATTGTGAGCATCACTCTGGTCTCTTAACGCGTTTAGTCGCCAGACTTTTCTTTGTTTTTCTTTCTGAATTTGATGTAGCCCTCGGTATACCAAATTAACCCCAAAAGACTAGAAAACTCCATAAGCTCCAAAATGAGGACAGTGAGGAGGTTAAAAACCTCCACAGTTTGTCTGGGTATGACTTTGTTTTAGCAAGATTGTTTAAAATACCTGAAAATGTCTCCGTGTTGGGCAGCTGTCTCTCCCAGTCTGACCATTGTTCTGGTCAGAAAACTTTCCTGTTTCCACAGACTCTGGTTACTTTGAGTGATGTCACCGGTGGGTGTGGTCCTTACCTGTAGATAAACGACTGATAAAATGCCACTTCAAAATGACGCAAACATGCCTCTGAATGAACATTTAGACATGACTCTAATCTTCCACTACTCCAGATTATGACTCAGTAGCTGTAAAATGAACAACGTTTGAGCTATTTTGGGGTTTTAACATATACCGAAGAAGTCATCTTGAATTAATTTGATACCAAAAGGTAATCATCTGTAGATGAGCATCTAATGATTAATTTCTGAAAGATTCTTTGAAATTTGTTTAATGAATCATGAGAAATTTAGCAAAAAGACAGAGTCCAACGTCAATGTTTTAAGCAACAATCTCATGCAACCTGCAAACCCACAGTCACTTTAAACTACATCCATTTCAAATTTTAGCTCAATGTCATTTTTGTGTTGGAAAAGGTTATGGGTGGGCTTCTAAAGTTAATCGCTATAGACCCCTTGATGCGTGACGTCACGCGGCCAAAGTCCCGCCCCCAGCCAGAAGCTGGGGGGCAAAAAGACGGCACAGCCCTGCTGAGCCTCGTTGTTATTATCCGTCAATTGTCAATAAATTGAGCTAAATAGCGACAAAATAAACTCTATCAGCATGGTTAACACATGCAAGCTGCACAAATAAATGAAAGCAGGACAGTAACGTAACATTTCACTGGTTTCCAGCTGATAAAATCACCAAAATCTGAGACTTCTAGTGGATTAACCACCACATCGTGGAGCCAAAGTCTCATCACAGGTAAAAAAGTTAAATATCTGCCTCATATGTTAAGAGACAACTAGTTATAGCCATCTAATGACTTATAAGCCTTTGTAACCTGGTTAAATTAGTTTATTTTTAAATAATTAGACAAAATGTGTTCCGTAATCGGAGCAGGCAGACATTAATGTCATTGATTTTGTGTTTACTGAGCTCGTCAGGTAGGTCAAAAGTATAAAAATGATTTATTTATTTATTCATAAACTGTCCCTCCTGAGATCAGCCCATTTGTTCGGGAGAGGACGGAGTTCGGAGTCGGCAGCTCTGTTTGTTTTGTGTTTCAGTTCACTGAGCTCATCAGAATAAACGGAGAATCTATAAATGGTGTGACGATAATCCTTCAACGTTAACCCGCACAACGCAAAAGAGATCCGGTTACTCTCGTTTCTTCAGCTGAGTGAACTTACACCAGACTTTAGTCCAGACGGCCCGGTTCAGAGGACTCCAGCAGGCTAGCTCTACAGCTAGTTAGCTTATTCAAATGGATTTAAGATCTACTCCTCACATAAAGCTCTCAGTAACGTCGCCCTTCCTTACCTGTCTGCTCCCTTAAATTACCATCACCTCTCCCTCTGTCTCAGACAACCGTTTCAAAGCATCGGGAGTTTTTTCCATAGTCGTTCCCACTTTACGTGACACACTCTGGCTCCCTTCAGAAATCTGGAAAAAGTACGATAAGCTCACCTATTTAACCAAGCATTTAACCCCCGTTAAGTCGTTCTAGTTATTTGTCCGATATGTTTTGTTTCCTGCTTCATTTTTTAAAATCTGTAAAACGTCTTGGAGTTGTTAAAAGAGCTTTATTTTGTTAGTTTAAACTGCAGAGATACAGCTCTGTTTAGCTGCCGGAGCTGGGCTTTTGCCCTCCAGCGACTGAGCTGGTCCAAAAGTACCCGGATGTAAACAATAACATTCAATAGACGAACATCCGATGATAACTTCCTGAAAGTAAAATACCATTTGTCTGGTGGCTCATGTGATTTTTTTTTTTGCAAATATATAAACAAGATCGGTTTGAAATCTATAAACGTCTCAGTTTTACACAGAGATCTTGATGTGAAGGGGAAGACTCAGTCTTTAACACACTGATTTGTAGCCATCTTTGATTTTTGCAAAAATGGCCGTCTTTGAATGGATTGACTCCAAACATGAACCGGTTGTAGATGCTTGTCCAGTGATTGCATTCTGAAGGTTCATGAGATATTTTGCTAACAGACAAACATCATCACCATCATCACCTGCCTTTTGCGTTTCAGTGACTGATAATCAGAGTCTGAATTGACCGACTACCCTCCCTTTAATCTTGTTCAGAGAAACGTTTTAAACCTGAAGGAGTTAAACGAGTTTTCTGAGGGAGTTGAAAGCCAAGCCTGGTATTACATTCATGTTTGGAGTACGCGGCTTGTCCATTTGTTTTATCTAACCCACTTCTCGTGTCCTCCACAAGAATTTATTTGTTCTGGCCTCGGCTACATTGGACTTGGCCGCTCCACTTATATATTTAAACAAGAGCCGTTGAAGGTTGGGGGGGGGGGAGTGTTCGACTAATCTCGAGTCGGGTCCTCTCTGACATTTACACATGATGAGGGCAAAATGTTTACCTCAGCTGGTTCTGTTTCACAGGCAGCCGGTGTCTCTCAGATCTGCAGTCTGGAACGGCGAACAGAACACAGAGCGACAGGAGAAAAGTGGTGTGTGAAGAGATGCAGACAAGGTAACAGCAGGAAGTAAATAAACGGACCAGGAGGAACAAAAGCGTGAGGAAAAGACAGATGAAAACAAAAGGGAGTCAGTTGCACTGGATCATCTTACAGGAAGCACACGCTCTGATACTTTAGCCACTGACCTCTGGTGCTCAGTGGTGGGGGTGGAGGGGACGGGGCCTCTGCAGGGCCCATCTGCACTGCTTGTCCCTGCGTGGCCGAGTGCAGCACCTGGCCCCGAGCCAGCGCCCAACGCCCCTTTGTGGTGGTCAGAATGGCCGCTTGGAGTCCGCCTTTGATCCCAGGCCAACTATTCATCTCTAAAGGAAGAGGAAGAGCAGAAAAAAGAGAAAAGGATAAACAGCAAAAAAGGGAGGGGGTGGACAGAAAAAAGTCAACCTCTGCTGCCAATTATTGGAAAAACATCAAGGTCTTCTCTCTGTGTGTGTGTGTGTGTGTGTGTGTGTGTGTGTGTGTGTGTGTGTGTGTGTGTGTGTGTGTGTGTGTGTGTGTGTGTGTGTGGACAGAAAGAGAGAGGAGGTAGAAGGAGAGCTATCTGATGACTCGGTTCAGAGTTGGAGGATTGTGGCGCGTCGAGGCCGCCGCTGACCTGCAGGAGGCGATTACAGGTAGAGAGAGAGATTTGTCTCTTTTCTGTTATTGTTGTGTTTTTCTTTTTGCCCTGTTTGCTCTTTTTTGGTCTCTTCCTCTTTCCCCATCCCTCCCAGAATCCCCCTCTCCTCTTGTTGTTGCCATCCTTACCCCCTCTCTTTCTTTCCGTTACCACTGTGTTCATGAGGAGAAATAAAGGTCACTTCTGTGTTATCTGTCCTCTGGTTGTTCTGTAGTCCTGAGACAGACTTACTCACATTACGTAAAACACAACAACTGAGAGAAACTGTCCAAAATCAGTTGAATGATAACAATAAAACCACCAATGTATCCATCCATTTTCTTAACAGCTTCATCCACTCAGGGTCGTATAAGTTGGTGTCTTTCTCCAGTGGTCTGGGATGGGAGGCGGGGGACACCATGGACAGATACCCAGTCCATCACACCTCAACCATTCACTCTCACTCACATTTATAGGGATAAGTTAGGGTCACCAATTAACCTAACAGTCATTCTATTAATGAGCAACTAGACCTTTGTATCCAATGGGATGAATAAAATACTTTAAATATTCGATTATTTTTATGTTTATTTATTTATAAACTCAGTCTTTGGTCTGATACTGCACACATTTCTAGAGAGACAGTTCATTTTCCCACTACAGCACAATGTTCTGTGTATTTATTGCTTCTTCCTCCCTAAAGATTAAAAAAATAATTTTTCAAATAAATAATATAATTTAGGTCAGTTAGTCACCTCTGTGAAACTGAATGTTTTCAGGTCTGTATTTTAATGCAGCTCCACCATCACACCCCCACTTCTGTGCTTCGCCAGTGGACTGCAGTCAGATCCTACCTTTCTCCTCATCTGGGTTAAAAACAAACCTTAAATACTTATTTTATGTGTTTTACATTTGAAAATGTACATGTTGTTAAAGTTTAGTGAAGACAAAAGGTTTAGTTATAAAGGAAACTCTTCATAGTTTGATTTCCTGACATGTCTGTCAGTGGTTAATGATCCTGAACATGTTTCCTATCAAAGCAGACCCAGACACCTACACACTGGTTCATCTACACCCAGAGTCTGGTCAGATTTTCACTTTTAGGCCTGTAAACACAGTTCATATGCATCGCTTTGCGTCCTCTCCTCTCCACCTTCGTCCTTGTGGACAAAGAAACAGAACAGACAATAGCGCAACGCATTGATCACCAAGGACGAGTTTCTATCGCTCTCCCTCCCTCTGCTTCTCCCTCTGACTCTGTCATTTTTCTTTCATGCTGTTTTTCCGTCCGTCTCCTGAGACCTTCTCAGTCAACGGGAGAAAATACAAACGGAACATTAAAACACCCCGCAGCCTTTTAAACACTTGTCGTTTGTCCTTTGTACAAATCATGGCCAGAGTTGCTATAGAAACGGCTTTTCTAAACTATTTATTGATGTTTTCGACACGTATTTTCATTAAGTTTGCTGGAGAGATGGGAAAAACAGAAGGTGGACAGCGAGAGAGAAAACAGCTGTCAGTTATGAGTGCGGGGGATTGATTAAAAACAAGTCATTTAAAAATCCAATTTTCCATAGAGGGGATGGATGAGAGGTGAGTGACTGTAGGCTGGATCAGATGAACATGGTGTCAGTCTGCTTGGCTCTTCAGTCCGTTTAATCGTCTGTTTTTCCCTGTAATGAGACTCTGAGTATTTATAACATGCCTGTATCTGTCAAACCTGCGTCGTTTTGTCCATTGTTGCAGTCTGTGTGTGTGTGTGTGTGTGTCTGTTCTTTTGATTCCCTGTACCTGCACCCAGCCATGGGCGTTTAATTCAGCGAGCAGGCAGGAGTATTATCACACTACCATCACTAATCCCCATGGAATGAAACGCCGACACTTTGATGTCGGCCAAAGAATACCACTATTTGGAGGCGAGACCGTGCATCACGTACAAACCATAATTAACAATCTATAGCTGGACTCCAGCCAGGTGGAGTGGTGGAGGGTGTGAGGGGGGGGGAAAGGATGGTGTAAAGGCTGGAGGCAAAATGGTTAAGCTTAAAGGAATAGGTTGGTTTGTCAGAGGTGGAGCTGCGTGGAGTGCTTATGATAGAGTCAACCTAACGTCATGTTTAGTTCTACCTGATGTCCAGGAGCTCAGTGGTGCTCTGGTCAGGCTCTAGGGAGGAGACACCTCAGGACACCACCCGTCATGTCACAAGGAGAAGCAGGTGGAGTTTTCAATCTGCTCCTTTAATTTCTTTAGAGCAGTGCGTTTTGTTTACAGGCTCCGCCATGTTGTTTTTTTACAACCAGAGTTTTTGCAGAGGTCAAATAATAAATTACAGCTAATCATACAAGAAGACTGAACACTTGAACTTACAGCAGCGAGGTATGAACTACGTGAGTCAGCACAAAAATATCTGAGTTGTTTTCTAACGTCTAGTCAGGATAATGTTCCAATCATTTACATGGAGGGGGCGGGGCTTAAAGCTTAGATTGCAAGAGGGCGCATCAATTCCTTGTGGCTTCAACTTACATGATGTTTTTTCTTTTTTCTACACTTTTTGGGGGGAAACCACATTTATTTTTGGTGTATTTCAGAAACACATAATTAATAACATTTGGAGAATTTTAACCATTATAAGTACTTATTCAGTTTGATTGAAAACATAAATTTCTCAAAAAATGCATCCATAAAAAAACATTTTGATTTAATTTCTGAAGACTTTCAGGATGCAAATAAATAAATAAATAAATAAATAAAATAATAATAATAATCCAGCAGAACCAGAACCTAAAGTTGATCCAGGTGTCGAATCAGGTCTCCAGCGCAGGAGAGAAGCAAATAAATAACAATGAAAATAACCATGAAACCCACCAGACTGGGACTGATATTCTAATGCTAAATGGTAAATGTGTATTTTAGAGCGCTTTCTACACTCCCCAAAGTGCTTCACAACACAACAGTCAGTCACACACTGGTGGTGATCAGCTGTAGCCTCAGTGGTGACGCTGACAGAGGTGTAGATGCCATGCACTACACCACCAGGTCCCTCTGACCGCCACCAGGTCCCTCTGACCGCCACCAGGTCCCTCTGACCGCCACCAGGTCCCTCTGACCACCACCAGGTCCCTCTGACCACCACCAGGTCCCTCTGACCGCCACCAGGTCCCTCTGACCACCACCAGGTCCCTCTGACCGCCACCAGGTCCCTCTGACCGCCACCAGGTCCCTCTGACCGCCACCAGGTCCCTCTGACCACCACCAGGTCCCTCTGACCGCCACCAGGTCCCTCTGACCGCCACCAGGTCCCTCTGACCGCCACCAGGTCCCTCTGACCACCACCAGGTCCCTCTGACCACCACCAGGTCCCTCTGACCACCACCAGGTCCCTCTGACCACCACCAGGTCCCTCAGACCACCACCAGGTCCCTCTGACCACCACCAGGTCACTCTGACCACCACCAGGTCCCTCAGACCACCAGGACCACTCTACCTACTGAGCTACACATCGATCGGATACGATCAGACTGCTGAGGACTGGAGGTCATTTCTCTAATGAATCCGGTTTTTGAAGCATCTGGGATTGTCTGGAGAAGTAAACGTGAGCTCTCCCATCAGCCCCGTGTCCTGCCAACAGTAAAGCATCCTGAGATCATGTCTGTGTGGGGCTGACTCACTCACAGTTTACCCTCAGAAAACAGAAGAAATAAGAATGATAGCTGAACATGTTCCCAAAGGAACTCCTGCCGACCATCCAGGAACAGTGTGGTGAACCTGATGGAGCCGTACAGCTAAGTGGCTCAGAGAACAAAACATCAACATGTTGAGTCCATGAGCAGGAAACCCCTCAGACCTTAATCATATTGAGAACTTCTGGTCAGTCATTGAAGCACTGAACTTATTTAATGCAATGAAAAATGTGATTTAACAGGATGAACTAGAGGTCTCATAAGAGAAGAACCAACACCGTAGAGTTTGACTCAGTATAAACTTCATGTTATAAAAACTTGTAATTCAGTAACCATAGAGACAGATACCTAGATGTAATGACTAAGGAATAAAATGACAGAACTCCCAAACTATTTATTTTTTAATCAAAGGGAAAGAATTTTTCTTTTCAAATGATTCAGTCTGCGTTTCCTCCAAAATGAAGAAGCTTATTTATAAACTGAGGAACCTGTGAGCCATCTGACAAAATCCAACAACACGAGCTGGCTCACGGAGGTCCGACGAATACACAAACACGTCCACGGAGCAGGGTTTCTCCTGCCACCTACACACCCTCTGGTGATAGAAGTGTATCAGTGTGTTCATGACAACACACTGTGAGCGCTCACTGGAAGCATGCAGGCTGTAACACAGACACCTCATGTAAGAGGATAAAACTCCCCAAAAAACCAAAGGCTTTCATCAAAGCTAGAGAGAGAGGATGTCAGAGATTTCTTCTAAAGATGAAAGCGAGGGATATTCTCTCATTTCGACTCATCTCTCCCTCACTCACTCTTTTAAAATCCTTGAAGAATAATCCACGTTTCTATGACGAAGACGGGGAGGGAGAGTAGGGGTAAAAGTTATTTACGTCCCACGCTGCGTTCTGTGGCCTGTCACTTCTTATTTTCTCACAGGACTGTCCAACCCGTAGACTCCAGTCAACTCCCTCCAAGCTTGTATTTGTGGATGTAATTACAAAGTGACAGCTTCAAATCCTCTGACACACACGCAAACAACACACACACAGACACACACCAGCAAACACAGGAAGGCAGCTACTGTTAATGTTTGTTTCAGACTTCATTCTGCTCATAACTTCAGCTAACAGTCCTCATCCTGCAGAATTCCAGACATTTTTCAGGGATTATTCTTCCTGATGTGTCTATAAAAGATGGAGGACACTAACTATGATGCATGTTTCTGAATATCCTCATTAAACATATGTGAGATCGAAATGCACACAAACTCTTCCGCCTCCCAGATCCACTTAGAGGTGATTGTGAGAACATCTTTGATCTTATTTTCCTTTCTTCTTCGAGGAGATGTATTGCCTGTACACATAATCCATGACAGACATAATGTGATTTGGTAGTATCTCTAAATGGCAGGGGAAACCAGCTGACAGAAATTAATAAGTCACCATGGCGGTAAGGGAATTGTAGGAGGAGGCGTCAGGGGGAGGTGGTGGGGTAACCTGGCAGTAAAACACACAGATCATCAAATTATCTTTAGAGGCATATCGTCATGGTGAGAGTGGTGAATGCACCGAGCACAACCTGCTCTATCTGCAGCCGCGCATAACGCTGGTCTGTCGCCTCCTGTTTGGATCACCGCTCCAAATAAAAACCCATGCCACAAACAAAGTGGAGACAGGTGGAGACAGGTGGAGACCCTGGTGCCATGTATCTGTCAGTTCAGCCCAGAGCTCCACGAGGACGGATTCCTCCTGAAGCTCTCAGCTCGGCACCAGGCCTCAGGACCGAGGAGTGAAAAGAGCGGCTCTGAGGCAGGAACTACACAGAGAAGAGCCTGTAAACGTACAGCTTCTAAGGATAGTTGCACACCGCTTACTGTACATAACAGTCCCACACATCACTGTTTGACAGTTTTGCATCCCTACGAGAAGAGAGAGGTCCCAGCTGTCATTTATAATTTATGCTTCACAAAACTACAGTGAGGAAGGACTCCCCTCCTTTCAATTTGTCAAATTAATAAATAATTAAAGGTCCAGCATTTCTTGAAGAAGTGCATTTAAACTAAGGTCATCTTATGTTGAAAAATAATAAAGTTATAGACATTTGAGTCAAATTTGATCAAATAAGTGTTAGATGTGATATCATGAACATGATCTGTTGACCCCTTGTAGACATCAAGGTGGCGCGTAGCTCAGTTGGTAGAACGGCCGTCTGGCAATCAGAGGGTCGCCGGTTCAATCCCAGCTTTGGCTGGGTTACATTGTCGTTGTGTCCTTGGGCAAAACACTTCACCCACCTTGTCTGGTGGTGGTCAGAGGGACTTGGCGGGCACCGGTGATGGCATCCCCACCTCTGTCAGTGTGCCCCATGGGCAGCTGAGGCTACAATGTAGTTTATGACCTCCAGTGTGTGAATGTGAACAAAAACTGTTGTGTTGTACAGCGCTGAACACTATAAATACAGGACATTTACCATGTTAGCATCAAACCACTTCTAAAGCAGATATACAAACCACATGTTTACTTTTTATAAACTAGATCATTATTATTTGATATTTCAGGCTTTAACGGATTAGTGTCTGAATCAATAACAGAGTTGTAGCCATTTTTGTGTTTTGCTAATATTATTTAAATGTTCCATGTCATGGTTTTCCGTGTTTTCTGACTTATCTATCATGTTGCAACGTTGAGTTCTCACCTTAAACCTGCCAGAAAGAGCAAAAAAAAAGGCATCTACAGTATATGTCTCCTAGTACAGCTAGTGAGAAGCCCTTCAAGATTTCAGACCTCCTCCGCCAGTAGGTTTCAAACCGTTTTTTTCACTCCAGCCCGCTATGAGGTCATAGCGATCCAGACTTGCTTATATGGCCTAATTCTTCGCCCACATGCACGTTCACGACACCTGGAGCGAGGAGAACGCCAGTGCTGCTGCCGCCATTGACCATAGACCGTGTAGCACAGACACAGAGCTATCCTCTCGTGTTTCTCTTTTCTTTTAGCAAGTGTTTTGTTTCACTTTCCCGCGACGGCACTGCCCCCTACTGCAGCAGAAGTGTCAGGCTGCCAAATAAGGAGAAACCCAGCAGAACCGGAAGGCGGCGCATTCTTCTGATCTCTGAGTTGCTCGTTAGGAAATAATTACAGCGTATTTTGAGTTATAATGGTGCAACGCTAATCTAGAGGCATCAACGATTAAATCTGTTTAATATAAATTGATTTAAATATCGGGTCATGGGTCCTTTAACTGTGTCAGCCATCTTAAATTGGGTTTACACCAAAGGTTCAACAGCTGTCGATGTGCATCCAGTTACTTCCTGAAAGTTTCATTAAAATCCATCCAGTGATTTTGAGACCTTCTGTTAAATGACAAACAAGGTCGACTTTAACAGTCGATGCCAAAGTATCATGATGTACAACGTGTAGTACTTAGTGATGGGAGTGATTAATACTTCAACATCAATCATTGGGTCAATATCAGCAAAACCAAACATGTCAGAGAACTGTCTAATTTAAATGAATGTAAATGTCTCACATTTATAAAGCGCTGTTCAAAGTCAAGAACTAAGAAAGCACTTTACATCAGTCGGTCAGTCACAGGAGCTACAGAGGAGACCAGACACACCACCAGCCCTCTGACCACCACCACCAGCAGGCAAGCCCAAGGACACAATGACAAAGTGGGATTCGAACATGCAACCCTCCAGTTAAAAGACCAACACCTCAACCTACTGAGTTACTGCCTCCTGATGACTTCTGAGGTGGTAGCCGTCATTTGATCACTTTAGTGAATATTTTCTAAATGTTTCATCAAAATCCACCTGGTGGTTCATCAGATATGTTGTTAACAGAGAGGACTGGTTCATAACAAACTAATTCTGTCCTAATCTTTTCTACCTGACTGAGTTGTAGCTACTTGTATGCTTTTGATGTTGATTCACTCTGAAGGGCATGAGGTCGATTTCAGCATATCAGCTGTAGATGAAAATCTAGTGATTTCTAAAAGTTTTATTTAAATCCACCTAATTGTTTTAGAACTATTTTGCTAAAAACACAAACATTAATAATTAATCAAATATTAATTAACAGAAACTCAGTAAACAAAAACAAATCCAGATCTGGAGAAATGCCAACAAATACGGCGTCAAATGAATGGAGGTGATGGAGGTGACGGTGCTGTTGGTGTTCAGAGAGGACATCTGGGCCAGATGTGTCTTTATGGGAGGATAAATGTGTGTGTGAACAAGAACAAGAGGCTGAAAAGGAGACAGACACACACACACACACACACAGTGTGTGAGGGAGGGAGGTACGTCATGCTTGCCAAACCACTCAGCAAGACTCTGATTTATCTGGCAACTGCTGGATGGTGGTCTGGGTACAAGAGGCCACCTACACTGACGTCTGACCTTTGACCTGCTTCAGCTTCTGAAATGAACTCAGCTGTCCTTGTTAAATCTCCACCCAGACAAGAGGGACGAGCTGCTGTTTGGGGAGAGCGACACAAACAGTCACACAGATGATGCTTCCCTACAGCAACATCATCAGGACACAAATATAGCAGAAAAAGTATGAGGAGAATTTGTTGAAACTTGTGTTATTTAGTCATATTCTAGTACTGTTATTATGTATTAGTGGCAGCATTAGGAGTTTAAACTTGTTGAGAAGGAGAAAAGTTGTTTTTCATTTACTAAATTGGAGGGAGAAACAAATTTAATACCTTTAAAAATCACTGAGGTGAGAAGGTGATTTCTTTAAATATCCTCTCATTCCATTCCACTTTCCTCATACAGATGGCTCTGAGCTGTGACCTTGGACACACACACACACACACATGCACACACACACACACACACACACACACACACACACACACACACACACACACACACTCACACACCCATCTGCTCACTTTCATTGGCTTCACTCTCGTTCCCTCACTCTGCTCTCGTCTCTTTCTTCCTTTGTCGTCTCCATTGTTGTTTCCACTCGTTTGAAACTTAAAAATATCCCACCCCCGACTGTGTTCTGTACATTTAGTTGCCATGGCGATTGCCATGTAGAAGAGGTGTGAGTGTGCGTATGCATGTATGTTGTGTGTTCATGTGCCAGCAGCAGTGCTATCAGCCAAGCACAGAGTCTAAAGCTGTTTTCCAAAGAAACAACAATAAAGACGAAACACCCACCATCCCCTCTCTTTGGTTTACCTTCACCCTGTTTCTCCAATTTATTCTCATCCTTTTATTCTTCATCTTATTTTCTTTCACTCATCTCTGTCTGTCTTTCTCCACTGCCCCAGTCCTTTCCATCTTTAAGCCCCCCCCTCGCTGCAGCAGCCTTCAAACACTCATCATCACCCTCATGGCAACAGGAGGAAGAGAGGCAAATTGACAGCTTACTCCTCCAAAGGGCTTGTTGGAGTTTCAGAACATTGTGGTTCTAAGTGAGCAAATCTCATCTGGGCTGCAGCATCAAGGTATCAGCAGAGCAACCATCACATCACACGTCTTTAATGAAGGATATCACTCTGCTTGTTGCCTCTCACTGACACACACACACACACACACACACACACACACTCTGCACACATGAGTTATGAATTAGCCTCAGATTTGTGTATTCTTATGTGTCATCAAATTAGATTTATATTATTCCACTATATGATGTTCCATCTGTGTAATCATGCACACATGTTGCTCTCTTTATGTGTTTGTATACATTTAAAACCAAACAAGAGTTCATCTCTACTAATCAAGGAGGCAACAGGCTCATTTAAACCCGGGGTGGTCCCCATGTGCATCCAGAGCCCCCCAGAACCAGCCTGGTGGGTCTGCTCGACTCACTGAGTCAGCGAGTAGAAAATCCAAGTCTCAGCAACCTTCTGCAGGCAGACGGGGACTAGAAACCACTATCGACTGATCAGGTCCCTCTTAGTTTCAGTCTGATGTGATGATGTCGACCCTGAGGGAGAAATCTGAGGCAAAAGGAGCGACGCGCTTCAAGATGCAACAACAAATGCTTCTGTCTCATGGTAAAATGACAACATGCCCTCCTGATAGGGGCCGCTGGTAAATTTAAGGCAACACTCGCAAACTAAAGCTTTAGGTGGCATGTTACTATTTAAAACACAATTTTAGTAAAGAAACTTGAAATTAATGCAAAAAGCAGTCATTTCCATCAGGATAGGGACTATTCTGACCCATGAAGGTCAGCCAGGCAGCATGAGCTGACATCTTGTTTACATCAACACAAAAGCTACAAACAAGCTGGAAAATATGCTAACCACACTGAAGGTTCTAATGCATCTGCTGCCATTATCAGAGAACCTTTCTTTCAAATTGTCTCAAAGCTCAAACATTGTCAAATGAGGTGTTAAACGTTTCCTCTTCCGCTGAAGTGAAAGTTTCTGCAGAGTCGTGTTTTGATATCGTCTTGATGCTAACGTTTGATTAGCTAAACTGATTCAGATCTCTTGAAGTGCGTTCCTGTAGAAAGATTTAGAATAAATAATATTTTACCTGCTGTAGCTTTTTGAACAGCCTCAGTTTAGTAAAACAGCTGACTGGACTGACATGCTAACGGGCGGCTAGTCAGAACAGACCCATTCAGAGTGGATTACTGTTAAACTACTCAATAAGGAGACACGCCTGGTTGTTCTATCAGTACTTATCTACAGTAAAGACCACACCCACCTGTGACATCACTCAAAATAGGCAGTCTCTAGAAACAGGAAGTAGTCCTCTGACTGAGTCAGATCAGGAGAGACACTGCTGCCGATCGGTGACTACGCAGCTAATTTTCAGGTATTTAAAACGGTTCTTGCTTAAATAAGTCATTCTGATGGATTAGAACATCACACCTTTTGTTTTTAACCTCTACAATGAGACCATTTCAGTTTGTTTCAACTGAACATCTGAATTACTGCTACTGTTGGTCCTGCAGCAGCAGCATAGACACCATAAACTAGGGGTGTTCAAACCTTTCAAAACAAGGACCAAAATCTCCAAATGGAAAGTCCTTGTGGGCTACAAAACATCATTTATTAAAAAAAAATTAAAAACTTGTTTAATAGTGATTTGTTTGATTTTTACAGCTAAAAATACAGACACAGAAGGGTTTCGTACCTTTGCCTTAGTAAAAGAAACGCATCAAATTCCCTGGATTTGATTGGTCGATTGTTTTCTAGTCTCTTGAAAATGATTTCTATTCATTTTCAGCAACAAGAACAGGATCTGGGTCATTTATCTTCAGTGAGCTGCTGGATTTAGTCAGGTTTTATGAACAGAGCTCATAGTTCTTCTCATTAGTAAAAGTCAGTGAGGGTTTGTAGTAGGAACTTCTCTGGTCAGAGGATGACTTCCTGCTTGTAGAGACTCTGCCCACTGCCCACTTTGAGTGATTTCACCAGTGGGTTTGGTCCTCACTGTAGATAAATAACTGATAGTACATCACTTCAAAATCACCAAAATATCCCTTTAAAGACTTCTGTAAAGATATGATTAAATGTCCTGATAATATTGCATCGATTTGCCAGACAACAGCAGAAAACACCACCTTATATACAAAATGAATATGAAGTTATTGATTACTGAAGCATCACCAGCAATGTCCAACAATGTGGGGAGTGATAATATCAGATGAAGGAGAAGCAGGTTTTGTAAATGAGGAGGGATGTGCGGTCGGTCCAGACGGTGTGTGATTGCGATAAGCCTCTTCCAGGAAGTCCCGTGTTCCTCTGGTTTGTAATTACCTCTCCTGGAGACTGACCAGGGCGAGAAACAAATCTAGACGTGTGTGGACTGGATAATAGGAGATCTATAGGGATGATGGCTTTAGCTGGTGGGAGTCGACACACACACACACACACACACACACACACACACACACACACACACACACACACACACACACACAAAACAACTGAGTCAGCTTGCAGAAAAAAAGTGGTTTATATTTTCACTTGTTCTTAGTGAAAGGCAGAAAATGAGGATTAAAGAAGTGCACTTTCTGTGTTGATTGATGGTAAACTCTGGTTAGCAACTTCTGCAGCCAAGTTAAGTATACAGCTCATGAAACGTATCCTGATCCGCTGCTGTTTTAGTACTTGTTTCACTGTTTGGTCAGATCACCTTTGCTGCGCTGCCTCTCTCTCCCCCCACCCACCCTCCACAATCTCTTCAAACAAACTAGTTTTAATGAAAATACATTCCAGAGTTTGGCGGATTGAGCGGATTTTCCTCAAGCTCTTTTCTCACCCTCTTTCTGCAGGAGGAGGAGGGAAAGGAGGGCTGGAGCAACAGTGCCCATTTTAAGAAGTGCTGATGCCAGAAAAGCCAGCATTTCTGTGTGCATTCAAGGAACGAGGAATGCATTTCCACCCAGCTTAGAGAGATGGAGAAGGAGGGAGAGGAGTACGGATGGAAGAGATAGGAGGTGGAGAGGAAGAAAAAGGACTGGGATTAATGGTGAGAGGGAGGGGGTTAGTGAAGAAAGAAAAAGTGCATGTGAGGACTTTCACTGCACCTTCACTCTGAGCATTACTATTCTTGGACGTTGGTGTTAGTTCATTTGCGCTGTAAGAGTTTATTTTAGCTGATATGAAATGTTTCTGTGCACAACTTGAAATAATAAGTATCTTACCTGCTGTAGGCAGCTTCCTGAACAGCTTTTGTTTGGGGAAATAGAGATGATGTCCTACAGGACTGATAAGCTAATGGCTAGTTGCAATCTTCTAGATTTCCTGGCATTTATTAACCCTTTAAACTGCCATCAATTTAACCTTTGCCTTGAATTTTGTGGTCATTTCAAAGTGTAAATATCACCAGCAGCTGAATGCAGCACCTCTGGTGAATCCAGATTTCTGCTAAGTAACAAATTATCGCCATCTGGCAAAAAACAACAACAACTGTATCTAAAAATAAAACAACTTTTTAGTAAACAGAAAAACCCAAAACATTTTTTTCGAAATAACGAATGCTGGATGTCACAAATTGTCGAGCCCTTTTTAACACTTTTCTTTGAAAAATCATCCATAAAACCATCGACGTAGATGATGACCAAGAGAGCAGATTAATGAAAAAACATGAAAGTGATGAAAAACAAAAATGAGAAGTTTTAGCTCGACAAAATACAAAAACACATAAATACTTGTACATATTACATTTTAGGCTTCATGCTGTCTGTCAGGTTCAGTTTCTTGTATTTTTTGTGTAGTTTGTATAACTTGCTACTTTGTTTCAGGGTCACTGATTCCTCTCAGCTCAGTTACTGACTCTACCCTGTCACACCTGCCTCTCATCTTCTCATGAACTCAGCTGGTCCACATCAGTAATCCACTTCTCCAGAGAGGATCCAGTCCCGGGTCAGATCCACTGCTCTTGTTTCTGAGTCCTGTTGGTCATTTAGCTTTTTGTTTTGGTGTTGGTGTTTTTGCTTACTCAGCACTTTAGATTATCCCTGCCTGATGTATTTTCCTGCACCTTTTGGGTCTGATACTGCCAGGAATCATAAAAACAGGCGTGTTTGTGGTGTTGGGTTTGAGTCACCGCTGTAGAGAAAACGAAGAACAATGACTGTTACTGACTTAGAGAGAGACCCATGATACATTCTGTCTGAATCATGTTGAATTATGATTATTATGAACATTTTTTTATTTAGTAATCTACATTTATATATTGTCACACTTGAGTTCTTATATTCTATTATAGTTTTGGATTAAAGGTCATGATCTGAGCTGTTTCTCTTTAGTTTTGTCCTCTCTTCCTCTGTTCCTCCTCTCCACAGCTGCTCCTCATTCAGTTAATTAAACCACCTGCTCCTCATTCCCCTGATCACTTTCCCATGGGAGTGTAGATACTACCCTGTTGGATCCTACCTGTGAACTATTCTGTGAGCCACCCTGATGTCCATGTCGCCCTGTTCCCATCATGTAATTCCTGTACTCCCACACCTGTGTTGTTGTTTTTTACTCCCAGAGCTCCCCTTGGTTTTCTAGGTTTAGGTTTTGTTCTGGTGCTGTATCATCAGACGTATCTCTTCTTGTAATCCTGCCTCCTTGCCTATTCTCTTAATTTCTGGATCCTCAACACCCTACATACAACAATATGACAAAAACATTCAGAGGGATCCCTGCAAAAGCAGGAATTCTCCTTTCTAAAAGGCATATTTCAACATTTCACAGCAGCTTATGAGAGCCGTTTATGTATTTTATACATTTTTACTTTGCTGTTACCATTACAACTTATCTCAGCCATATTTGATGTGTAACACAGAACTGTACATCCTAGGACAGACACTAGCCACGTTTCCACTATCGGAACTTCAGGGTAAATCCTAGAGGGCGAAATTGACCGGGACAAATCAGCTGGCTCGTTCCGCTCAGCGATTGTGTTTCCATTACAGCCCCCACCTTTCTGGAACTTTTGTAAGACGTCAGCGTTGACGTCACTGACAAGCATAAAGGCGCCAACAGACAAGGAAGTGGAGAATAATAAATAGATCAATGATGGACAAAGAAACGATGGTTGTGCCGTATTTCGCTGTTTTTATCCATAGTGATGGGAGTGCTGAACAGGACGATGAGTATACTTCATGGCGAACTAATCCAACCTCGAAGACACGGTCGTTTAGCGACAACTACACACAGGTAATTTATCTCGGCGCCATGTGCTTTCATCATTTTCCTTCATCCCACAACCAATCAGCACGAGTTAACCACATTTCCCACTCTGCGAGTCTATCAGGCCGATCCGAGTACCTGCCCCTGATCCAGGACTCCACTGGTCCCTGAAACGGCCCCATGAATGGCCCTGTCGGAGCGGCCCAATGAAGTGGAGACACGCACAAGCCTCGAAGTTCTTGTAATATTACCCTGAAGTTCTGATAGTGGAAACGGGCCTTATGACACCACACTCAGGTCATTCAGGAAGCTACTGTAGCTTCAAAGAAAGCAAAGAGTTTTTACACACAAACAAGCTTCAAAACCCGTAAAAGTCAGGCCATGTATTTTCTTATAAATGCTTCAAATAAGTAAAAAGTCAAAAACCTAAAACAGAAAGTGCACACTCTCTGGGTTAAGCATACCGTAAACATAAATATTGTAGTTATTGAAGAGTATGTGAGGGTGATGGATGGTGACAGAGTGGTGGGGGACTGGATAAACCCACAGACATTCCCAGACCACAGTAATCCACAGCAGATGAGTCCTGACACACACGTGCGCTCCACAAGGACAGTGGCTTTGACGGATCGCGGATCATCATTTCCTTCATTGTGATTTACCGAACCTGCAAAAAGCGTGTAATTAATAACAACGTGGACTGTGAGTGAACTTCTTTATCGTGAAGCACCTTGAAGCTTTTTGATTCACACCCAATAAATAAAAGAGACAAAAGGTTGAGTCACGGAGCAGCTGGTTGTGATCTGCTCGGTCAACGTAAAGAGTCATGGCAGCTTCAGAAACACACCACGCCAAACCACAGCTCACGTCTCCCTCTCACTCCGCCACATCATCCACCCATCTGTTCACTCATCCATCCATGTGGCAGCGCTTTCTGTCCCATCCTTCACAGGAACTAGATTATTAAAATGTTGACCACAGACATGAGAGAAACCCCTCTCTTTAATAAACAGACAAAGTGTTGATGTCTCATTGTGGAACCGACTAAGACGACGTTTCCTTTTACTTTAACAACAACATCTTAGAGATGATGAGGAACCTCTTCTCTTGTTGTTTGCATGAGGAAAAATCATCAGGCGTTGGTAACAAAATTAGAATGTTTTCTTCATTTTAGTTTTTGAACAAGTTTTTGTTTATAAATGTACTAAAAAGAGTAGGACGACAGTAAAAATGGCTACAGCATCTAGAGTTCAGTTTCTAACTGGATGAGGTCTGTTTCATCAACCAGCTGGACATCTATCATAACATCTACAACAAGCTTTAGCTGCTACACCGAGTGTCATCCAGCACCTGAGGAGGCTTGTTTTAGTTATTAATTGTTAAAATTTACATTAGTTTATTAAATTAAAGCCATTTAATTGCATTGTTTAGGGTCCACATACACATGTTTTTCACATGTGATCTCATGTGGTCATTGTTAACATGTTAAAATGTTCCAAACTCACACATGTTCAGAACTTGTGCTTAACATGTTTTTACATTTGAAAATGTGATTTGTTTTTTGGGGGGGGCCATGTGAAACTCACATATTGTTCCAAATTCACATGAGAAACATGCAAAATGTGTTTTTACATGTAGTTCACATATGTCACATGTTAGTTTCACATGTGAATTTAACATGTGAAGTCCATGTGTTTTCTCTGTAAGGGCAGCAGCTTTTCAGATAATTACCCTTTGTAAAGATGTATGCTTTATTTGGGGATTAGTGGGACCTCCTAAATGTATAAAGCAAACATTTATTTTTATTTTTTGCTATTTCAAAAATAAATATTAACATTTAAAAAAAATTAAATGCTAAAACTACAAATTTTGCAACAAAACAATAAAGCTTATTTTGGTGAATTAGGGGAAAAAATGTCACATTTGAACTATTATATAAACTATTTAAGTGCAGAAAATGGACGTCTACATATGAGGAAGTTTAAACCTGTATCTCACTGGGCTGCAATGGACTGAAGATTAAAATACGAATAAAATCCTCTCATTTTCAACTGGAGTCACTGATATCGGGTAGTTTTGCAACAAGTTTGAATAATGGCTGGATGATGTGAAGCTTATGAAGCAACTACAAACAAATTGTGAGAAATGTTCTTGTTGCAGTTCAGAATCAAAACAAATCTTTATCAAGTTTCAATTTGTTGCAACTTGTTCTCATTTTGTTGCGTTTTGGTCTCTAATTCCTCCCAAGGTCGTCTCAAAACTGAAAAGAGTTCCAGACACTGTTGGAAGTTCTGGGTCTATTTTTAAAGGAAATGTGTTTTGTAAATGTTAATAACGTGTTCATAAAACCAGGGTCGGGCCCTGAGATTGATATTGCAAATGTTTTGAGACATTTAGGAAATTCCTTCACAAGAGCTGTTTGTAATTTGATGTCATCAGTTGTAGGCCAGTGAGGTCGTTTTTAGATCAATAATCCTGCTGTTGCTAGGCAGAAAACAGTCAGTGTGTTTACCTGCACATCTAAGTTGATCTAAACTGGGAGCCTTTATCCTAGTTTACATGTATGTTAGAAAACCGAACTCTCAAATGAAGTCTGCTATGATAAGGGCAACATGCGCCCTTTCATGTCGGTGTTTATCAGGTTGTTTTCTTGTGTTAAATGCTTCCATCACAAATTTGCTGGGGCGTCCTCGTGTACCCAGCGCTGACAAGCTGTTCGTTTGTTTTTGCTGCCATCTCCTTCTACCACTACTGATTTGTTTGTAATCCCACTTCCACGATCCCGGAAGAGGAGCGTCCAGTCGGTATGAGCTCGACTGAGCTGTAAATGCAGATGAAATCAAACTACAAACGCATTATCTGGGTGCTTCAGCTCGATTACATGCATTAAAAAAAAAAAACTTCAGTTGATTTAAGGAAATACGTGGTTTGGTTTTCTGACACACTGACTGAGTGATCATGAAGGTGTTTGAGATGTGCAGCAGTCCTAATTTAGAGGCTGTAGGTCCAGTCTGATTGACTCAAGTTCAAGTTTGCTTTCCTCAAATTTGACCCAGCAGCTGCTGCACGAATCTTCTTTTTTTCTCACCTCATTACATCTGTAAGACACCAGTACAGTGACGTGAACTCACAAAGTAAAGAAATCTGGGAACACCAACTAAAGGCTGTTGCAAAGGAGTTGGGGACATTTGTGAGGGGCTCATGTTTAGCTGTGTTGCTAATTTCATCCTTGCAAGTTCTACCTCATATGAGACTAATATAAGACATACAGTATCACCAAGAAGCAAAGAAATAACAGACCAAACATAAACTCTGTTTTTCATCCCTAGAATCAGGTTGTGGAACCAGGTCTGCAGAACATCTGAGGGACGTCACCGACTTCTGCTTAAACACAATGTCATAATGAAGAAGGATATGATGATAAGATGGAGACATGAGTAAAAAAAAGTTCTGTGCTTGAAGAGGTTCTCACACTCCACACTTTATACAAACTAAAAGACAAACTTGTAATGAGTCTCATGGGGATTGGTGAGTACGATGAGAACTGAGAGCACACTGAACATCTCTGTGTCTCACTGTTGACAGAGGTCCAACGAGCCGATCAGAGAGTGAAGAAGTCCTCCGCTCCTCCAGGTATTCCTTGTCATCCCTCAGCATCCTCGACTCTCCACTTCAGATGGCTGTGGGCCCCGCGGGAACCCCGGGCACTGCCAGCTGGGCCGCCGTGTTGACAGCTCTCTCCGGCGGCTGGACGCTGACGCATCGCTTTGTACCCTGAAACAGGCAGGAGGAACACATCACCCCTGTGGGTAAGCATGGGAACATTTTATCATAGGAGAACACAGGTGACAGCAGTGGTCCAAAGCAGGTAGATGTATTCTATTATTCACAGCCCAGCGAGGGCCTCAGATCTTCCTGACGATGGCCACAAAGGCTGGTGTCAAAGGTGACATCAAACAGAGAGCGGCTCAGTGACAGCCGCCAACGACGTCACCGTCAAGGTAATTCCCAGGTGCCCCAGCAAAGGTCCCTACTCTGGAGGCCACAGATGGATCAGGAAAGGTCACCTAGCAACACAGGTCAAAGCTTTGATCCAATCAGAGACAGAATCCAGCAGGGAGGGGGGTTTAGGAGGGAAATGGTCGGCTGTCATTTTGTATTTCAGGGGCAAAAACAAGAAGCCCAAAGGAAGCAGAAAGCAGCCACATCATTATTTAATAAGCAGGCTGCTTTAGATGCTTCTGGACTGAAACAGTAAAAAACAAAAAAGGCCCCATGATGGCCATCATTATTAAACTGCATATTCTATGAGGCCCCTCCCAATTAGAAAGTCAATTGCTGGTTATGTATTCACGCAGGCTGTGAAAAAGCACTGAGCGTGACCCCTGAGCTTGACCTCACAGGCTTTGAACTTTCTCCCCCCAGCTCCCCCTCCCCTCCCGCTCCTCTGTGTCTCATTTTCTCCTCCTTCTGCCTGCACATGGTCTCCAGGAATAAAAGCTTTGATTTGGATGGTCCAGCTGCATAAGTAAACCACATTACATTTTAGGAATGTAAATAGCACGAAGTCTTTTGTGAAAAATTCATTGGATGCTCCCGGCTGGACCGCATAATTATTTAGAGAGCATATGTGAATACCTCTTAGGATTATGGAGGAATGTGGGCGATTTCCCTTTCAATGCCCAAACTGGTCATTTGGTCTGGAGATAGGAGGTCACAGAGACGCAGTTAGGGACTGTGGAATCACTGCACCAGGACAATACACCGCAGTGACCTGTCCAAGGGCTCTCAGTGCTCTTTAGACCCCAATCAAGAGCCAGAATCTATCACCGGAGTACCGTATACAATCAGAGCCCTCTGCAGCAGAGACATGCAGAGATATCAATGTTTTTTATATCATTTGTTTGAGGTTTAATTTGTCAGCAGAATGCATCAACCCCTGGCTGAACACATGCTTCCAGCTGCATATATACACGTTTGTGCATGTCAGATATGACCCTTGACAACATAACCATGACACATGCATGTTTTACCAAGCAGTGTGTATTCCTGCACAGATAAAGAGTTTATTTTACTTCACTCACCACGAGCCACATACAAACGCGTGTCTGAGCTCAGATCAGCTGCCATCGCTCATCATTTCCTCCCCTCTAAAAACTTCACACAGACAGGACTGGCTTCCTGCGTGTCTGGGAGTCTGTCTCTCTCTGAGGAAGAGGTCTCTGGATTGACAGGACAGCTCTGTGTTTACCTGACTACCCGCTCGTTTGTCAATCTGCAGTAAAACACACACCGATTCTCTTCTCCCGGCTATGATTACTTTCAAACATCCAGCTGTCCTCTATCAGAAACAGCCCGCCTGTTAGAAACGAACAACATTACAGACTCCGAATCCTGAATCTCATGATCAAATGCAGCAGCTCTGACAACAAAACATCTCGTCAGCAAACACACAACTTCCCCAAAGGTAGGCCGATACGATGCGCGCGAAAGTGTGGAGAGCTGTGATCTTTTCCTCTGTCAAACATCAGCGTGTTTTCACAAGACGAGAGATTGGTGACAAGACGCAAACACATTCAGACAATAAATAATGTTGCTCATGAGGTGATTGAGGAATAATAATTAGCGACTGTGCAGAAAGACAAACATGCTCTCTAACGACCAGCTCCCCCCCCCCCTCCCCGAGGGACGGAACGGGGCTTCAATTAACTGACAGGCAGACGTATTAGAATTTCTTTCATGGGCCGTGATGTGCTGGCGAGATGCAGGACTACAATGCTTTGAAAAGCAGTGTGGTTCCCCATCAAACGTGCCCTCTAAGTCCTTTGATCTGCTGGGTGGTATGTGTCCTTGGAGATATGTGTCTGCTTCCTCAAAGCACCTCATTTTCCTGTGCTGAGGTTTAGAACAACAGCTCTGCAGCAGACAGCAGAAACAACATGACCACATCAGGTGATCTGAAACACGGAAAACACTCAACACAGGCTCATGGAAACGTGTCTTATTAGCATCTGAGCAATAAACACACTTCTGCTGTTTTGGAACCTTGTTGCATTTGATTATTTTAAATATAAAATTAAGTAGACATCAAAGTTTCTGATCCAGCGAAAATTGATGAAACAAATGAAACCAGAACAGTTTATTCAACACAGTCCGATTAGAGATGGAACGATTCAGGTTCTGAGGGTGGATGATACTGAAGTCCAGCTCTGACCTTCGTTATCAGCTTTAGTCAATCCCAGTTCCTCTCCAAAAACCACAATTCACTGATTATTACCACTTGTTCTGACTTGCGTGTTTGATAAACAAACAACCTGTGATCATCAGTCTGAGTGTGTTAGGAGTGCAGAAAAGCCAAATGCCCTCTTGGCTCTACCAGAAACCCCCACATGATCGCTGACGTCAGCGCCCGTCTCTCCAGCCGGCTTTTCCTTGAACTGTGGGTTGTTTTCCTGTCAGGTCCCAACACAACATGCCTGAACGCTCCATCTCACAGCGCTGCCTCCATGTGTGTGAAGTGGTGTTCAGGTTACAGCCCCCCCAGCTAAAGCCCTCGGTCCTCCCCAGCCACAGCAGACCTGTAAACTGTTTACACTTCACTTCCCAAACCTGGATCGGAGCCAAGTCAAACCTGGAACGAGGCCCACAAGAACAGATAGACCCTTGGACATCCAGCAGGAGAGGAATGAGTGTGTCTCAGGTTGGAGTGGAGGACTGACTCACCGACGTCTCCTCCAAAGGAAGAGTTCAACAGGAAGTTTGATCTGGACATAAATACTGATCCACAAACACTGGAAGAAACCTCGATTTTAAGTTTTCTCATAATGATTTTTGTCAGCAGGACAGCTCTGAAAGCTTCAGAGGACATGAATAAATTCTCTTCATACATGATGAATGTGATCAGCTTTTAGAAATCAAGCAGCAAATCCAGGTCTGACGCACAGGTGCTCTGCTTTACGTCAGCGCCCCAGTCCCACAGAGAATATCAGTCTTTAAACGGCGCTCTGTCTGCCGAAGCTGTTCTCGTTTTAGCGAATGTGCAAGTGAGTCCTGATACATCCTGACATCTTCAGCAAATGTGATGTAAGTCTAAGACAGAGAGCTACTCTCTGTTTTCCAGCCTCTCACTGGGAATTCTTCAGAGGCAGGAAAAAAAACATGTAACAGGAAGAATAAGGGAGAAAACATTGTAAGGGTTTTACCACAGAAGAAAAAACAAATTACTGAGAGGAGAAGATCTGGAGTGGAGTGTGAAGCAGCCTGACTGAGTCAGCTCCTTCATGTCTGAGGCCATGATGCTCCACTGGAAAAAGTCACAAATTTCACCCTCCATGTTGAATCTCTGCCACAAGTGGAGGAGTTTGAGTATTTAGGTGTCTAATTCACAGGTGGGACTGTATGGTGGCAGAGCTGTTGCATCGCAGCAAGAAGGTCACAGGTTTGATTCCCAGCAGCCCGTCTACATGGGGTTTACATGTTCCCTCAGGTTAACTGGTGACTCAACTGGAGATCTCTAGGTTTCCCTCAATACCTTGGACAGGTGGGAAAAAATGGATGGATGAATCAAAGAAAAAAAGGTGAGTGGTTTTAAAAACTGAGACACAAATAGACCAACAAAATGTCCCAATCTCAAGGTGAAATGAGACATATTTATGCTGATGGACACAAAGTGCATTGAATGTCTTGTATTTGTGGGTTTTGCAGAAAGAGCAGAATTCAGTGAGTAAAACAGAAAAAGCTGATTTGTGATGTGCATTAGACAGAGGGATGGCTGCAGACTCAGCACTTTATGTTGTTCTGTATCAGAGTTCCAGAGAGTTGAGTTAAAAGCATCAACTTTTTTTAGTTCTCACCTGTGGTTATGAGCAATCTCCCCAGAACCAGTAGGACTTGTGAACCAGTAGTTCTAATGACTGAATGAAACATCATACAGCATAAAGACATGTGTTAATGAAGCTTATAGCCACATCCCACAGCCTTAGAATGAGGTACTTATGAGTCCACACATTCTGTCATAACACTTCAGCAAAAACAGCCAATCAGATGGAACGGCGATGTCATTACGAACTGTATTGGTTAAAGCCATACTCAGTAGCCAGGTAAACAATGGAGCTTTTAACATTTTTTAAAAAGCCTCTTAACAATGTTCTAATATAGTATAGCCATAAATATATTGTGGAGATATAAAAAAAAAACCCGAAAAAAATCAATAAAGTGGTTGTCCCGCAGTTCTCTAAAAACTTCAGACAATCCAGCTGTCTGTCTGCCGCATTTCCTCACTGCTTGGATTGGCATTAATCCGCCCGGACACATTTTGGGGCAGAACATCCCGGAAGTGAAAGTGAAAGTAGAAGTAGGACAGAGAGCGCTTCCATTTTAAGATAAAAATACCAGTCCCCCCAAAAAACGCCTTTTCAGCTAGCAGAAAACTAAAAACGTTTGGAGGTGAAAAGAGGAAAAGCTGGGGGAACATTTCTGCGGCTGGAGTTTGACTCTGCTTTGTCACCTTTGCAAACCGTGGTCCCATGTCCGCGGGAGTCTGGCGTATGGATTTTACTCAACAGGAGGGGTGAGTTCACCGAGACGTGTTTCTGTAAACTAGCTAGCGAGACCTCGTTTGTTTACCTGGCTACTGAGTATGGCTTTAACGGTGTCATGTGACAGAAGTGAACTTTCACACACCAATTCCTGCCTCTTCCTCCTTGTTGGACCATGACCTTTAATTATAGTTATTTTATACAAAACAATGACAGAAAGAAAAATAGCATTTTTAAAAATAGCATATTTATGCAGCTGAAAGGGATCAGATCAGTTTTCCATCTTCCATCAAACAGAACAATACAGCAAAGATCTGGAAGACTGCGTTACCTGTGGCAGAACATCTCCTTCCTGAGGAACACATTCTACACCATCGCTGTGAACCACCTGGGCTGAGGCGACTTTCTTGTCCCTCTATCGTCTCAAAACCCAATCAAGATCAACGACGACTCCAAAAGACTCAAATGTAGGAACACAGAGACCTTCTGATGACCGTAGATGACAATGACAGACTTTAAGGAATATTTTGGTCATTTTGAAGGTAACGTCAGATCAGGAGAGACGCTGCTGTAGAACAGTGACACATGTTTTGCTAGTTGGTGTTTTAAAACAACTCTAGCTCAAAAATGTAATCCCAGTGCATTAGAACCTGTTTGTAAACATCTATAATTTTACATGAGATTGTTTGTTTGGTTCATGATGTTTATGCTGCTGCAGCAACACGTACAGACAGTGTCCAGATGAAAACAAACACCATAACTGATCTTATCCTGGATATTTCAATGCACCAGTATGACTTTTTGAGTAAGAGTTGTTTTAAATACCAATAATTTCACCATCTACAGCAGTGTCTCTCCTGATCTGACTACTCATTGCTCCAATCAGAGGACGCCTTTTTGTTTTTACTCTGCTTGCTTTGAGTGATGTCATCAGTGGGTGTGGTTCTTACTGCAGATGATTAGCAGAGGACTCTTTAATGTACAGGATGAGTTCTGTTTTCATTAATGATGTCAGTGATTTGTTGTAGGCGTGTGGATGGGTTATGAGGTTCAGTTTTTCCACATCACCAACAGCCAGTTGAAGTGATTCTGCTAATCTGAGCTGGACCTGAATGCACCTCAGCCTGCTGGATCAGAGGTCCATTCAGGTCTCTCTGGGAATTGTGTCCCAGCTGGACCTGGACTGGCTGGTCTTCTCACGAGTTCAAGTATTTCATCAATATTTAAACATACTTTAAAATGAAAGTGTTTTTCTTGGCCAGATGGGTAGAAAAACACCTAAATGTCCATGGGACTGAGCTCAGAAGCTGCAGCACGTTCAGGTTGTTCGATGGATGGATTTCTTAACGGTCCACATGATGACTGAGAGGGGTCACTATGCTCACCTTCCAGCCTGTTACTCTAAAACTGCTCCACATGTTAGCAAGCCAGGATTCTACTGGTAGTCCATTAGTTTTGTGCTAAATATACAGCACAATGTCTCACAGGTCTAAACTTAACCAAAACAGCAGAAACAATCACTGAAAGAGTAAAAAATATTCAAACTCTCAGGAGAAACCTGAGATTAATGTGATTAGAGGAGAACCCAGAATACAGGCTCAATACAGCTGGGCTGATTAACAGAGCTAAGGGGAAATAAGAACTAAACTATAAAACCAAAAACTCAACAGGTCTACTGAACGTTAAAGGTGATATAGGTCATTTTCAAACAAGCTAGGTACAGCTAGCTATTTTACACAAACACGCCTCAGAGCTCTCACCCCTCCAGTATAATCTCTATGCCGTTCCTCCCCCGGACATGGGACCGCACATTGCCACAGTAAACAAGAGAGAGCAAAACACCAGCCGTTGAAACGCTATGCTAACGTTCACCCTGGTTTTTCCTCTTTCTACGTCCAAACGTTTTTAGTTTTTTGCTAGCTGAAAAGGTGTTCTTTTTTGGGACTATGGTATTTTTTCCTATAATTGAAGCACTAACAGCTGGTCGTTTCTCTCCTTCTCTCACTTCTGGGATGTTCTGCTGAAAAATGCTCCAGCACGGACTAATGGAGGATCCAAGGAAGTGAGGCGCTTCGGTGAGACAGACAGCCGGACTGTCCAGTAGTTGCCTTTGGTCCGAAACGTATGATTGGCTGAGGTTTTTAGAGAACTGTGAGGGAACCATCTCATTAATTTCTTTAGTTTTTTTAATTGTCACAATATATTTATAGTTATACTATGTTAGAAAGTTGTTAAGAGGCATGAAAAAAGATGTTTTAAGCTAATTTTTTTTTGCAAATTACCTATAGGACCTTTAAACAACAAAACACAAGTGAGCTCGCTAAAAATACCTAAAGCAGAAACAATGACCATGACTGACCAGAACACAGTTCGCTTCACTGCAAATCACCAGCATTCTATGGAATACGCTAAATTATCATCTGTTTAAAGGTTTATCATTTGCGCGGTTTGCTTTGACATTTCTGGGGTTGGAGTTGTTTTAACAGGCTGTAATCTACTTTGGTCCTCGCCTCGCTCAGATCACCTGGTAGTTTTTAAATCCAGTCAGACCTAATCTCTGTTTCTCCAACAGGAGGTGTTCAAAGAGCGATCTACAAACGGTAAGACATTATTAATTCATCATCTTTTCACAGATACCTTTTTCAAAAGATCTGAACCATCGCTTTGCCTCCAAAGTGTGATTAATATTTACTTTAAGGGAATTTTAAATGTTAAATTTAGGCAGAATTTGATCAAAACAATGACATATCAACAAAAAAGAGAAAAATCTATTAGATTTTGTTATATTTTTGTTGTTTTATTTGATTGATTTGATGAGTTATATTTGGTTCTAAAGACAGAAAAATAGAAAGCACAGTCAAACATGCTTTAATTTGCCTTCAAATGAGCCCTGTGTATAATTTGCGGTTGTCTTTATGAGAGTTTGTTGCAGAAAAAAGGACATTTTCAGATGCAAGAATCAGGAGGGGATGAGAGAGACATCAAGACTCAGTGCCTGAGAGAAAAAGAAATGAAGTAAACCTTTTGCCCTGCACTAGCATGTCCTGCAGTGACATGTATATTGAATAGCAATCAGAAGTTTGCTGGTCCAGGCACAGCTCTCATTTCCAATGCACACGCTGTAGCTGCGTTAGAAAGGCCTGGCAGATAAAAAGGGATCGCTTTCCTGGCTCTCAGAATATTAGCTAATGCCACATTTGCAAGTCTTCAAGAGCAAAGGGGGGACTGGGTGGGGGTGGGATGGGCAATAAGAGGGAGATGAGGGAGATAAGATGGAAAAAAGGACGTTTGCAAGAGGACGAAGATGAAGATGGAAATAAAGCAAGAGAAGAAGAAACATTAAAAACGTGCTCTGTTTGGTGGAGCTGAAAAAAGAGATTATTTCTTGCAATAAAATGCTGTGAATGGCTTTGTAGTGCAGGAGTGATGGAAGTGATGCCTGGATGGGGGATTACGCTCTTTTCATCATAAAGCCCCATCTGGTATACTAGCAGGACCACGTCTGCCCAGGCCTCTCGCCCTTTAAAGTGCCGACTTGGGTTACACATCAATCCGGTCCTGCTGCAGCTGTGACGGGAAAACGCGGCGGCCCGACTCTGCACACACATGGCGCAGCGCACACACTAACGTGCACACACAAAGAAATGTTCATCAATTACAATAGTGTGTTTTCAAATGTAAAAAGGACAGATGGGTGAACGGGGAAGCAGGCAGATGCACAAACGCACGTAAACACCCACCCTTACACACACACACACACACACCAGTCTCTCCCATGTGCAAAGTCGCCACAGAGACAAAAGTGAAACAAAAAGGACTAATCTGTTTTTGAAGCTTGCGTTTTTCTAACTTGAAAGAGCCACGCGTAATTAAAACCAACGGGCAGCAATGAGATAAATGAGTAGCAGAGCATTCACCAGGCCCCTCCTCATCTTTAAACCCAACCACTGGTCCGGTGTCTGACAGATGTTCCAGCTCCATTTGATGAGCTCCTGCATTCCCACGTGTTCCTCTGTCGAGTCTGCTCCGACGGGCGGGGTGTTTTTGTTTTTGATTTTCCTCAAATTCTTCAACAGAAATCCATCGCAGCAGCACTGACAAGCAAAAACTCATCATGAGCTCAGAGTTTTGGGCCCAAATCTACCTTCACTAGAGTCACATATCTTCTACTACGTGATCAGGAGGCGTTTGCTGTTATGTTGTTAAACCAGATGTTTCAGTGTCTCTGGTTTTATGATGGTGTGTCAAGATTAAAAATCTAAATATCAAGAAAACTGTTTACATTTCAAGAGAAAAGTCACAAATTTTTCCCTTAACAAGTCGAACGTCAGCTATTTCAAGGAAACCTTGAGGAAGTGAACCTCTCTCTGCTCCAGAACCCAAATGGATATGATTTGTTTTCATTATTGTCATAAAAAGGTGAAAATTTACTAAATAAAAACATAAATCTAGCCATTCGACTGTAAAAAAATGTAAGTATGTTAGGTCTCCACGTAGGGATGGTACCTTTCGATACGGTATACCAATTCCCGGTACCTTCGAATCAATACGGTACTTTCCATCGCACATACATACTCACACACACACACGCACGTGGCACCACACCGGTAACACATGTCACTGCCCGATCTGTAACCGGAAGCACGATCAGTTCTGCGCATGCGCGAAGCCTACGTCACTTCCTCTTTTCGCCAACTTAGCGACATTCAAGTCTTTTGAATGATACGGTTAGCTCCCAGTTAGCCCTTAGCTTTTACCAACAGCTTAGCCTCTTTCTCGACTGCTCTGACCATTTAAACAATGGATAACTACGTGTATAAACATTTTAATACATTATGTATGTATATAGACTTATTATATACTTGTTAACACCTTAAAAGATACTCTGAACCGTAACTACCGTAAAACACTTCATGCGTTCTGCACATGCGCAGAACCGATCGGGTAGACCTGATCCGTACAGTCCAACTTTGCGCATGCGCAGTAAGGATCGGGCCGTCCTGATCCATAACTCCCTTTTTATTTTTTATTTTCTTCGACATTGCATGAAACGTTGTCATTGTTGTAAACTTTTTAATAAATACTTATTACTGTTAACATCTTAACTGATACTCTGACCCGTAATTACCGTAAAAAGCTTCAGCGGATGTAGACTCATTTCGCACATGCGCAGAACCGATCGAGTTTCCGTTACCGATAGGGCAGTGACAACACATGTGCAAAGCTCCTCTGATACATACACGCAGCATTGGCGACACAGGGCCATGGTACTGGTGAGACACATGCACGCAACTCACACATGCACAGCACTGGTGACACGTACGCAGCAACAGCTTATCAGGCTTAATCGCTACCTCATGGTCAGGTATGGAAACACGTGAACTGGTCCTCGGTAGGTACCACGGAATTTGGTCGGTGCCTTAAAAAGTACAGAATTCATCTCAAAATGATATATTTCTTAAAATTCAATTTTTAATCTTGACACTTCCTCCTTATGATATTTCTTTTAATCTGTGTGGCCCTAATATGCCGTTGTACCAGGTTAAATTTGATATGCATAAATATAATTTAATATCTCGTCTTTTATGATTTAAACATTAAACATGAGTTTTGGGAAACTGAAGCGTAATCATTACATATGCAAAGTCCTGCTGCGTCTAAAAGAGCGAGCGGGAAAATAAATAAATCATTAAAACCAAGTCGCAGTTTTGCTTCCAGACGAAAAAGAAATTCACCACCAAGAACTCCGTCTCCACAAGTTCTTTAAAGGAGATCCAACTGATAGGTCACATTCCTCCTGCAGACGTACAATCAGTCGTTTTCAGAAGAGACATCTGCCTTAAAGCTATAAATGATATTAGAAGTCACACATTAACGTGAAGGACACGACTCACTCTCTAACTCGGCTGGACCTTTCATTCTCTCGTCTAAATTGGCTGGGGAGGATTCTTCTTCATCTTTAGACCGTGTCATCCTCACATTTGGGCGCATCGCTGGAAGAAAGGCCGTCCAGCTATTATCTCATGATCTGCCAATTCCTGCTCATTCCCACACCAACAGCAACCGAACAAAGAGGCTAAAATTACAACTGGATGAAGATGAAGGAAACTTCATTTCACTGGAATTAAAACAAGTGTTTGATTTGTTTGAAAGGGGAAATGATAATATGGAATTTGATTTGTTTGGCGTTAAAGAAAGTCTGGCCAGTTTAAATAAAGATAATTTAGCTTTTCTTCCAAAAGGATGAACAATGAAGGAGGTGGGAGGAGAGGAGAGGAGAAGAGAGGAGAGGAGAGGAGAGGAGAGGAGGGATGTTATGACTCTACTGAAAATGGTGCTGTTAACAAATTGGTGGGTCTCAGCTGGTTTTCAGCCTTCAGCCTGCAGGTACGTTTGTCTGCCTGTTTGCTCGTCTCCTGCTTCATTGTAGTGCTCCTTTCAATGCCGGACTTTCAGTTAAATCTGGACAGCCCGAATGACAACGCTGCCGGCAAGAAAGAAGCAGTTGACGAGCGAGGAGTGAATAAAAGGAGCCTAAATCAGTGCTCTCCCCCTCCTCCCCCCTCCTCCCCTGTCAGCCGGTCTGGACAGCCCCGAGGAGATCAAACCTGTTTGTAATCCCGCTCTTCCTCTTCATGTCTGTGTGTTTACAACCTGACCATATTTCTGCTGCAGCTCTGTCTGTGGTCCACGTCTGTCTCCATCACATCAAATGCAGAAAGGTGGGGATGAAATGGGACGCGTCCTTGGCTGACAGTTTTTCACAGACACAGCTAAGCAGCGCCGTTTCATCTGCACTGCGCTGACAAATGATGGGCAATTAATTTGTGCAAACCGCTTCCCCCTGTCTTCTTACGGTCATAGTAGACATTTCCAGCCCGGGGTCTGAGTGAGCGGAGAAGCATCTGCTGCATGACCATCACCAGATGGTTGTTCTGCCTCTCGTTGGGAGGAAGGCAGGCTAACTGGCAGGAATGACATTTTCCTCCGGAGCGGTTTGGGGGCCTTGTTTCTCTTTCGTCAAATCTCGGGTTCTTTTCAAACAGTAATTTGCAGACGGGGACCCCATCTGTAGATCACAGGACCTGGATCTGAAGGGGAAGGACCTTTGGGGTGCAACTCTGGAACTTCTTCAATAGAAACCGCATGGCTTTAAACGGGCAACCTCTGGGTGGTCCAATCAGCCTTAAGATGACATTTACTGACACATGTGTCTCTGGCAATTTCTTCCCCCTCCCTGGGATGTTTCAAGTCTTGATTTATCTAAAAGTCAGCAGCATTTGATCCCAGGATGACATAAACAAATTGCAAGCAAGTTGCTTTGGGTTTCCCAAAGGTCTTTGCGGTGATTTAAATCTTAATCAAGTCGGCTTTTATGACACTTTAGATCTTTGGAAAAATAAACCTACGAGACGAAAACAGAACCGGTGGAGATGGATAACATTTCTGGAAAAGGACTAATTCTGCATAAATTGTCTTCACAAGTCAACAATCCCAAACCTCAAGGTCAAAACTAAACAGGATGTTGCAGAATAAACCACGTCTGACCTTAGTCACCAAAATGTTACCAGTCTGCATCATGAAAGCAGAGCTCGTCTCTTTGCAGTGGTTTTTAGCTACAAACCCTCTCACCCTGCAACACCCTGACATCATTGTCCACTAATTCTCTAGGACTCCTTTGGTGTGTAACTTCAGAGAAACGGGGAAAATCCCTCATGTCCAGCTTAGAATAGACAATGAGTAAGCACCTTCTCGCTGGGTTGTCTGCTTTCTCACATAAATGATCATTCCTTCAGCAAAATAAAACCCCAAAACAATCACAAATGTTTCATTTTAATTCATACATTAAAAAAAAAAAACACCACATGCAATCTATGAATTTATTGTATGTAATTTACCTGAATTAACTCTGGGTTTCAATCGTCAGTTGATCCCACTGTTTCCATCTTAGCCATGATTTCTCTGATTGTTACTTCTAATGACATAATGGTGCAGTAATCAGCCCGGATCCAGTGAACTGGCATACATCGTCTCAAACCAATCACACAGACCAGATACTACCAGGAATTATGACTTTTATGTGAAAACGCTAAAAGATTATGGGATGGAGCTTCATGGCTGAAGTGGCAGGTTGAGTTTTACTCAAGATTCAAACTTTTTACTCTGCTTTAAAAAACTTTAATGCTGTTTTGATTTATTAATCGACTGTATGACTCCACAGTCTGTTGTAGAACACTACTATAAACTACATAAATGGAACTTTTCCCTCCGTGGAATAAAGGTTTGACGAGTGTTCTGACTTAAAAAAGAAACTTCAACGCCACTTTTCTTGAATTCTTCATTTGTAAAAATATTAATCTTGTTGATTTCCAACCAGTAATTAATACAAGTGGTTTTACCACGCTGACAACTTTCATTTTATTCTCAAGTTTGAAGAGTCAAACACAACCACAACTGGGGGCCAGTCTGTCAATAGGTGTCCCACTGAGAGCCCACGATAGAGGGGATGGAGCTGAGAGAGGTAGGGCGTAAAGAGTGGGTGGAGGGTTGGTGCTTTAATCAGCGCCCATCATAACCATTGCATGGTCAGGCCAGAATTTCCACAGAAAAAGAAAGATAATCGTGATCAGCTACAGTTTGATGAGTTGAAATAATAAGCCTGAGAATGCGATGACCGTAATGGCTGCCTGCAGCGCTCGGAGCGCACCCCCACCAAGCCCTCCATCTTTCTTAAGCTCCAGACGACCCCAGTTTCTCCTTTGGTCAACCAGCGACAAAATGAAGAAAAGAAATCCACCCTGCAGTTAGAAATAAAAGGGTTGAATCAAACAAACACCAGGAGAGTTTTTTCGCTCTCGGTACTTCCTGCAGTTTCTCCGTATTAGCTTCTTCTTTACTTGGTTCACATCCCGCAGTGAAATGAATGCAAAATTGCATGAAAGTTAATGCTACATGACAAATCCTCCCTATTCAGTCATTTTCCTGCTTTCTGCTGTAGCTCCTGAGTCCGCTGCACAAAAACCACCTGCAGGAGTTATTTGACAATTCGCTAACATGCACCAGAAGCGATCCGACGGCTACGTCCTTCATCCAGTTACATCACGTAAACCTTTCAAATGGAACATTTTAACATCTGTCTGCCAACGATAAAAATGAATCATACAATATTAATTAGTATAGAAAAACAATACAACAGTTAAGCGGTAAGAGTGTCATGCAAGACGGAGACCCCCTACCTGGCAGTCTCTGTTTCCACGACCCCCAGCTGTTTGTGTATTGTCGAACCATGGCGGCCCATTGACAGCCTCCCCCAGATTGCCAGTTTCCCGTTGGTGGTCCGGGGTTTCGCCTATCCTCTCTCAGCATTGTGCAACTGGAATAGGTGCGTCCTCCCGTGTTCACGCTGCGGTTGTAGCTCCCCGATCTGATTGGACAGCGCTGAGCGAGACCTCATCAGCAGAACATCCCTGTTGTCATGACAACTTGGCAATATCTCAACAGGGGTGTGTTTGTAGAAGGGTGGGGTGGCGGGTCATTTTAGCTATCCTGGCTCCGACTGGCACAAGCAGACGATTTATTTTCCATCAACATTACTTCATCGCTTCTCATCGCCTCTGAGACGTAGCAGGCTAAGCTAATCTCCCCATCCGTCGATTTCTACAATTCTGTGAGCCATTCGGCTTCAGTCTGTTCGTCTACAACCAGCTGTCCCATCAGGGCTTCTCTGCTTAATGTCTCGCACCACAGGAAGCCAGATCAGCTTAAAACGACGGCCATTATCAGTATTCTGTCACGTGAAATTCAGAAGGCGGCTAGCAAAACCAATGGGCTTCCAACTCAGACCAATTAAAATGCTTTGTTGTTGAGTCTAGTGCTGCATATTAAGATGCTTCTTCGCAAATCCAGATCTGCAGTACAACTTAGTTTGAAAACATGAAGAGAAACTTTCTCAAGTCAACCCCCCCTAATGATCAAACCAAAAGCTTTTCACCCATAAACATTCGGGGCCATTTAATCTAAGCTAAAAACACAATTGCTCCATTTTATCAATCTGCAACCTCATGCTTAGTTCTAAGAAAGGAAACCAAATCCCAGAGAATGAGACTGGAACAGATCAAACCCAACAAAAGACAGAAGTAAGGGAGAGAACAGAAAAGAGGGGGAAAGTTAGAAAAAAAGCACATTATTCTGTTGTCAGCCATGCCATCCGCAGCTCAAGCAGATGAATGTTTTGTGGATGAGACACCCGCTGTGCTGCTAGCCTGCTAGCCCACGATTAGCAAGCTTGTTCCCAGGGTTTTCTCCCAGTTACCTCCTGCAGAGATGAAGATGATGACCTTGGCCGCTGCTGGAGAGCTCCTCCCCTGCTAGGAGTGAATGGCAGATCCAGGACAGAGGGTCCAAGCCTTTGATTAGTAATCCCCCAAACATTGTACACCACAAGGCACCCTACCTGGCCTTCAAGCCGGAGGCGGCTTGGCAGTGGTCGCTGAAAGCAGGTGATGAATGGAGCGTAGCTGCTGGAAGCCAGGCTCCCTGGGTAGCAGAGGAGCTCTGCAGGCCCACAAAGCTGCTTAGAACAACCCGGTGAGGTTCTCAAAAGTTTTCATAGAAGACAAATGCAAGAAACATCTTAGTTCTGGTTTGTACATTGTGATGAGTAGACCTTTTCCAAAATTAGGCATTGGTTGTTCACAAAGTGTAATCAACAGTTTACAATAAAACATGAATCAGCTAAAGTTTGTTTCCTTTCTGTTAAAGAGATGAAAACACAAAATTGGACCTCTAAAGTTGCCAACCAGAGGAGATGGGATAGTTTGACTGAATGTAGTTTGAACTTTGTTTTAACGCTCAGTGTGTGTTCATCTTTTAATTTTTGTATAAGTCAGACAGAGCATTGCCACCATTTCATTGACTAAAATCTGCAGAAACTTGCAAGTAAAAATGTTAAAATTATTCCGTGAAAACTTTACAGATACCATTCCCCTGCATGGGAATGACCAACAATGACTGGAATTTCCATGGAATTGATCATAACAACCAGAAAACATCAATACAAAAACACTTCACTCGGCGCAATGACGTAACTCTCGATTCTGTCAATTCAGATTTTCGTTCCGGGGACGCGAAATTTTACATCGTTCCCAAATGCCATCGGATATGAAAAAAAAAGTACAGCGGTACAGAAAGTGTAGAAAAAAAAGAAAACACAAACCTTTCATTGTAAAGTCAGCAGCATTTTCGCAGAGACGGCTGGATGCCAGACTCTTAAGGGGACCGATGCTGAATTGAATGCCTCTTGTCAGGGGAGCCTGATGTGATTATCGCCCCCTGCTAGGGCTGGGATAGTGAAGTTGTCTGGCGCTGGCAAGGACGCCCAAAACCGCACTGCGGGATGCCCCTCTCTCTGTCCCCACTCCAGGAGCATCGCTACGGACGCAACGGGGGGTGGGAATCATCCATCATCTTTACCAAAGGCTCTGTGTGTCTGTGTGCATCCGCGCATGTGTGAATTCCAGTTTTGTTCTGCACTTCAGTATTGTTGTTGCTGCTCCTAAAAACAGACGGAGTTTTGCAGATGAGCCCCCATCGCTGATCCAAACACCAGCGCTGAAGGTCAAGGCGCTGCTGACTGGACACTTCAGGGATTTCTAGTTTTTAATGTGCGTGTCTCAGTGTGTAGACCAATTTTAGGATAGTCCCTGGGGTGTGTATACATTTGAGTTTGCCAGAGAGTGAATAAAAATCATTGTTTGGGCTGCCTCGGGATTATTACCCTCTCCTTTGTCTCCACTGAAGAGTCCATTGCTCCTGGCTCTATATCGACAGATTCACTGCTGCTTATTGATCTGTGAATTTGTACAATGTGATAATAACAACATGTCTTTTTTAGTTGTGTGCTTGTGATGTGTCTGTTGATGTTTTTTCTTGTTGGATCTTTAAATCCTTTCAGCAAAATAAACCAAATACCAAAGAAGCTCGACTGAAACAGCAGCTCAGGTCTGATAACTTTCAGCAGGATGTTAGTTACTGTAGTTGCATAAATGCTTTATTTTTGGCTTAAAGCCATATAGGAATTGCAATGGACACAAAGTGAACTATGAATAAAACACAGAGTAGTAAAGGCCTCGGGATGATGAAACTCTTTCCTGAGGATGTGTTTGTGCATGCTGATCTGAAGACACGTTTTCTAGCTGCGTTCTGAGATGAAACACCCCCTGGACAAACAGGAGACACGGTGACATACTTAACATGTGTGGCAGGTGACATATCTGTCTGACCACCCAGGCACCAGATCAGGAGAGCTTCATCCTCAGTGTTATCAGGACTTTTCTGTAGATTTTCCCATACTGTACCACCCAGCCCCCCCCCCCCCCCCCCCCCCCCCCCCCCCCCCTTGCTTTCTGTGCTGTCCCCCTGGAGGCAAAGTGGGTAAAATAAGACTTCAAAGCAACTCCAAAATAGTCCTGACACAAACTCATTTCCTCATGTTACATGATGGGGGCTGGCAGGCTCGCTCGACGGCTCTGACTCTGGAATGTCTCAGCCTCCTGCTCAGTGCTACCTCATAACGAGGGGTGGTGACGGGATGCCATTTTGACAGAGCGATTACGGACAGTCTGACTTAGACTTAAAAGGAGCCAGATGGGGGAGAATTTACAAGGCCTATCTGTGGGCCGTGCTGCGCTCAGATGAGACGAGGAAATGGGAGCTCATTTAGGGGAACGCTATTAGACCTAAAGGACCACAAATGAGTGCAGCTCAGGAACGCATCAGGAGGAATGGTGCCCTTCTTCATGTTCTCACCACAACGTTCTGTTAAATTGGATCAGCAAGCAAATTCAGCTGATTTCTAACAAGTTATTTATACATTTTTACTAACATCTTGTTTTATATTAAAAATGTTCTCTATGGAATTATTTCAAGATAAAAATCTAACATTTCTGTAAAGATGTAATGTTTACCTCTGACTTTGATGAAATAATAAAGGTGACACCGTTAGGCCTGAATGACTCTCAGCTACCACACCAGGTTTGAGCTGAAATCTGGGCATTCCTAATGTCTAATGTTTTCTAAAGTCATGGGGACCAAGTTAGTTAGTTTTAGATGTACTTACATCTATTGATTGTTCTCAAAAAGTATCTTTGAAATGTACCTGGTAGTTTGAGATGTGTTACTAATAAATAAACAGAATTGATTCCAATAGTTAATGCAAAGTTTTGAGCAAAGCTAGAGCTCAGACTGTTTGGAAGAATTCATGCAGACAGAAGTGAATCCTGATAGTTGGTCTCCAGGTTGACTGATATTTATGCAGGTTTGTCCAGACAGACAGCGTTTGCCTCCAGATGGTCACAGTGACACGGCTGGAGTTACACGTGTGCTTCGTTCATATGTAGTGTTTAAAAATGTTAGCCTAAACTAGACCGTCAGTTCTGCTCTGCAGACTTTGGTCTAGCCACGCTCCATCGGAGCCCACTGATTGGTCCGGTCAGCCTCATACCGGGCCAATCACAACAGTTTAGTGGGCGGGATTAGCCGATGACGGCAGAGCTTCAACTTTGAATCTAAGCAACATGGCGGCAGCTTGGGAACCGCGTTTGTTTGAAATGACTTTGTCATCAACTTTGGACGATTTAGATTTGGGCTTTTCTCTAAGACGTGAACAGATAGACTCAGAGGCACTTAAGTCTTTTATTTTGAAAAAAGGTGTATTGGCAGCTTTGCTGACAGGATATGGTAAAAGTTTAATCTACCAGCTGATTCCGGTTGTTGCTAAACGGCTCTGATTGATCCTAGCGATGTCCAATAGTGAAGATATTTTGATTGACAACCATTGATCCCGCCCCTATGAATGAGTTATTTCAACGAATCGTGGCCAGACTATAGTATATCCACATAGCCAGACAGCTTGGGTTTTTGTGAGTTTTTTTTTCTTCATTTAGTTCATTTTTGCACTACTTATTTAAAGCTGATAGGAGGATTATTTTTCTCTGTATCAAAGTTTTCTAAATGTTTTAAATGATATTTCAGGTCTAAACTATGATCTAGAGTTCCACAACATGTCATTCTGATGAAGACCCTCCTTCCTCCTAGAGACCCCTTTGCATTATTTCTGGCTGCAGACATTTTTTAGCCAATAAAATTCAAATGTCTGCATTCTCTCAACATGCATGCGCATCGAGCAAACCTGTACCAGTAGGGGGCGCTGTCGTACAGGACGCTCCGTGTGTTTCTCTGCCGTCTCAGCCGTTCACTGAGGACTCACGGCTCATTTCTACTAAAAACCTACCCATTCTCCAGCTAAAGACGGATTTATTTTTATTGTTAAACCTTTCACCTCACAGAATGGCGAGGTTTGCCAGGGATACACGTTTATTTTGGTCAGAAAGTTCATCCAGGGCCGAGTCATGTTCAGCTTCAGACTACCGCAGCAGCTCGGTGCTAACGGAGCTAATATCAGAAGCAGCAGAGACAGAGAGGACTCATCAGACCCTCGTAGTGTTGGAATAAGATTGTGAACTGTGAGTGATTAAACCCTACACATTGAGCTGTACAGTTCATGCCCACAACGTAATGCGCCGTGTGCACGCGCGCACACACGACCGGACGTGCGTGTCGAGGTGTTTTGAGGAGGAGCCTTTGGACATTAGATTCAAAAACTGCTCTCTTGATGAAATCCTCCACAATGTGGCTTTAATTCTGTTCATATTGCAGATGCTTCAAGTTTAGTAACTGTGAGTTTTGAGCTTTAAGCTTAAACTCTGTTTTGGGGAGAGGAATGCTCAAGTGGTTGAATTTTGTTAGAGTGAAAACCAAAACTGTAAATCCTCTTTGCAGCAAACCTGAAGTGAAGTTTCTCTTTCCTGAATCATCACTTCTACTGCTGTCAAATAAAGGCAACCAGTGCACTGAAACGCCAAGTAGCACTGTGGTGTTAATGTGTGTGACCTCTAAGAGAAAGTGATCAATATATTATTTGACTGAGAGGTAATGTGAATGAGTTAGGAAATGTCCACTTTTTATCTAATGACTCTTCTTAGTAGTTACAGCATGCTAATGTATTCATTCTAACAATTTTTATTTTATTTATTTCACAAAATTAAATAATCAGCCAAATAAAAATAATGGACTAAAGCTCACTGATCCAAGTGCAAACAAAAGACTAATGTTTGAAACAGGTAAAGGCAGGAAAACATAACAGCTGTGAACCAGGTGTAAACACAGAAAATCTGATGTTAAACATTTAAAGTCCTTTTTGTTGAACTCATCCAGTGTCCATCCACCAGAATCCCAGCGGGAACAAATAACTAAAGTCATCATGACACAAACCTTTCTTGAGCCAATAATGTGCAAAAACCCAGAAATTACAGTTTAAAAAAGAAACAGTCTCATCTCTCGCCACTATGAAAGAGTTAAATACAAATCTAAACATGCAGAGCGCCACAGAACACATGGAGGATGGACATGATGAGTCCCGCCCTGTTGCAGACTGACTAATAGGATTTCTATTTCATCTTTATACACCTGTTTCAGATCCTGCCCTCATCCGTCTCTCACCCTGACACTACTTATGTTTAAAACTTAGTCTTTTGTTGTCACATTAAAGCTGGAAATGGACCTGTGAGTTCAGATCTGTGGGAAGATCATCCTTCAACACCTGAGTCAGCTGTTTAGCTTCACTAAACATTATGCAGGCGTTTCTAATTTATTAAAGCATTTAGATGTTTATATGAGAGTAAATCAGATTAAATATTACATGTGTCAGAATATACATTTTCTAATTTATAGCCCTGACACATAATGACTAGTTCAAGTTACACAAACCTTATAAAACGAATAAGATCGTGTCATGATGTGTGGACGCAGAAATCATCAGATTGATGCAGCCCTGAAGTTGGCTTGGCTGAAACTCAGGAGTCTGACACACTTATTACTAAGAAATTATAAACTGGCTTCAGATCTGAAGTATAATTTGGAGAGAGACTTCACTCCCTGGACCTCTTCCCATCAAAGGGACTTTTTAATTTGAGAGTTTCTACAGTAGATGGTTTTTCCTCTGCATCAAGCCTGAGCTGCTGTCGCTGGGTTTTAGAGCAAAGACAAGCGTAGCTCCATAAGAGGTGAGGTATGTGATGGAAAAGAAAGCCGTAGCACCATTTAGCCAACAGGTTTGTTGCTAAGGACTCCTTCCTGCTGTAGCGATTGGTTCATGCATTCAGGCCAGTGGGAGTGGGAGATGCTGCGGTGTGTACACGTAAAAGCTCACAGGCAAAAAGATGATGCTTTGGACTGGAATTCAACTTAGTTCTTTCATCAAAAGAAGCAATTTATTCCCAAACTATTAAACACACTCATCTGAGGTGTATTTTAATCACAGAGCAAATGGAAGAGAGATTATTAATCAAGATTAGGAGATTTTAATATTAGATAAGTCCAGGATGTAATATACACTCATATAATTAAAAAGTGGAAATAAACCTGGACACATTCATAGGATAATAATTGGTTTAAACGTTGAGTTTCTCCTGAAATTGATGCCCATGAGCAGACTGACTTCTCACAGAAACAGATCTACGCACGTCTCTGTTAAAATGATAGATTAAACATTTGCGTACTTATGAGTCATAAAGTAAAAAATATATAAAAGAGTCAAAATATCTTCATCCTCCAATTTGCAGCTTGGCAGAACAGAGAATCAACACTAAATATAGATCCGATGAAAGCTATCGACTTTTGTTATTGCTTCAGGATACGTTGATTTTTTTTCTCCTTTCTTTATGTTTTATTGTGTTTTCGTCAGATGCTGAAAGAAGAAAAGCAGCTTCAAACTGATGCACAGACTAGAACCCATCAGGACAAGAGGGACCTGAAACGCTGCAGAGCTGGAGCCGTGACACGAACCTGTTGAGCGACTCTTCCTCCCTCCTGCACAGCTGCTGGGAGGAGGACACTTGTTTCTAGCAGAGAGGGGTTTTGATCTTTTTACATTGGCATCCGCTTCCTCCATCTACAAAGGCCATGAAAGAGAATGAGTAATTCATCTCTGTGTTTTTGCGAGTGTGTGTGCTTGACCTATTTCTGCTGCACTGACATGAGGTTGGCATTTCTGCCTCACAAGGATAAACGCAGGCAGACGCCTTAGAAAGAGCTAATCTGTTAGTTCATATAAAAAAATAAGATGCATGCAGCTTTTATCAACAGTATTCATGGGATTCCTGTGCACTTTAGATAGCATGAACATGGAGTGTTTGTTCAGGGTGAAAGATTTCAGTGTTTGATTTCAGAGATGGTTGCTTTTACAATATAATTACATCTGTTTAATTAGTAGTTTTCTTTAGCTGACAGCAAATATACTGAACTCAAGCAAAAAAATAAAAGAAGAGCAGCTCGAATGTCACTTTTCAGATATCACAAGTAAAAAAATAAAGATATCATGGATTAAAAAAACATAAAGTCGGTTAAGTAAAACCTGTTTTCAAAAACTTTGTTCTTTAAACAAAAGTGAAAAATCAGCTTTTTTGGTTTTTCAAAATATAATTGAAAAAACTCTTGCTTTTTAGTTTGTTCTTTCAAATGTCACCAACCATATTATCAGCATGCAGTCTGTATCAATAGTTTTTATTGGTCATATTGTGAATATACATAGAAAATCTGATCTACTACAATCTAATTACTTTTCAACCTTTTTTTTTTACCAGGTAAAATGTTTGAGAACTAGTTCTTATTTACAAACATGACCTGGCTGAGGGGCATCAGAAGGTAGTAAAAAAAATATTAATACATATGAGCTTACAAGATCACATCAGCATAGATCTGATGGATCTACATTAATAATAAAGTTGGGCCCAAGATGGAACCCTGAGGAACACCTCTAGAAGTGATTCTGACAAGATGTTTTCAGTCCCCAGCGGCTGGACACGGTTGGGGAGACAGTTGGCAAACCAATCACAGAAAAAAGGTCAAGGTCAAGGTCAACTTTATTTATAGAGCGCATTTACTGTTGCTCACGCAACCCAAAGTGCTGTACATGATAAAAACAACTACATAAAACAGATACAATCAATTAAAAAAGATTTAAAAAATAATAATAATAAATAAACGATGAGCAGAACACATCTGTTGCTACTCAAGCAACCCAAATGCTGTAAAACCGCTTCATCAAAGACAGATAAAAACAAAGATAAAAGATGAACAAAAGGATAAAACCATAAACAAAAAATAAATAAATAAATAAATTTAAAATGACTGCAAAGTTTATGAGTTAAATCAAACATCATAAAACTGATAAAACCACATAAATCAATCTGTACTAAAAGCCAAAGCAAAGAAGTGGCTTTTGAGAGATGATTTAAAACCCTCCAGGCTCTGTGAGGTCCTAAGATGTGGTGGAAGGCTGTTCCAGAGTCTAGGACCAGCCACTGAAAAAGCTCTATCACCACCAGTCTTAAGCCGAGTTCTTGGGATCACTAATAAGGACCGGGAACTAGATCTCATGGTTCTGGCCGGAGTATAGACAGACAGAAGGTCGTCTATATGTTGGGGAGCCAGGCCATGGAGGGATCTAAAAACAAAAAGCAGTATTTTAAACTGGATCCTGTAGCGTACGGGAAGCCAGTGCAGAGAGGCGAGCACTGGAGTGATGTCATCACGTTTCCTCGTACCAGTTAAAAGACGTGCTGCTGCATTTTGAATCAGTTGAAGACGATGTAAGGAGGATTGTTCCAGGCCATAATAAAGGGAGTTACAGTAGTCCAACCGACAGGAAACAAACAGATGGATGACCTGTTCAAAGACATTTACTGGCAAGTAGTGTTTAACCTTTGCCAGCTGCCTTAAATGATAAAAACCAGACTGGACTACTGCACTCACCTGCCTATCGAGCTTGAAGGAACTGTCTAAAAAGACCCCAAGGCTTTTAGCATACGGTTTTATAAAGGTCGAAAAAGGACCAAGTGGGCTCACAATCCCATCAAGAAAATCCTGTTTACCAAAGACTAGAATCTCTGTTTTTTGATCATTTATTTTCAGGAAATTGATAGACATCCACTGCTTCGCATCTGCTAAGCAGTCCATCAAAGAGGCAACAGAACCAGGGATGAGAGGTAAATAAATCTGGACATCGTCGGCAAAACAATGGAAAGTGATGTTATACTTGGAGAAGATGGAGCCTAGTGGCAGAATGTGGCAGGAAAAGGGGACAGGCCAATGCTAGAAAGTCTGTAACAGGATATGATGGTCTACTGAGTCGAAGGCCTTAGCCAGATCAGTGCAGACTTACTGTCTAATGCTCATCAACAACCTTCATGGTGGCTGTCACGGACCATGTCCAGCCTCGAAACCAGATGGGTCTGAAAAAATCTGGTTGGAGACAACGAAGTGAACTGTTTGAGAACAAACTTCTCGAGGACTTTGGCTAAACAAAGTAATATGGAGATGGGTCGATTACAATTAGGGTCAGAGTCAGAGCCATCTTTTGAAGAGAGGAAAGGTCATGGCTGATTTGAAATCCGGAGGTAGGACAGATAACTGTAGAGACAGATTAAATATTCTTGTAATGAGAATAATAGAGAACCTCCGGGACAGAGTGGGGCAGGAGAACCTCCCGGATGGGGCGGGACACACAGTATGATCTGATATCAGCTCAGATTTTGGACAATAAAGGTTCCATGAGGAATTTGGTAAACAATGTAGCTTAAAACGTTTTATTTTTCATGCCTCAACAACGTTCTAACATAGGACAGCTATAAATATATACCCTAACCTTAACCAATAAGGTGGTTCCCTCGTAGTTCTCTAAAAACCTCAACTATTGGACAATCCGGCTGTCTGTCTCACTGCACAGCTTGGATCCTTCATTAACGCGTGCCGGAGCATTTTTCAGCATAACATCCCGGAAGTGAGAGAAGGAAGCGCTTCAATTTTAGGAAAAAATACCAGAGTCCCAAAAAGAAAAACACCTTTTAAGCAGAAAACTAAAAACGTTTGGATTGGATTCTTGAGACAAATTTTTTCAACTCCACACTTTATAATGAATTTAACATAAATTTAGATCTTTCATTTCCAAACCATGCATATTAATTTAACTGGATTTATTAGAAAATGCCTTTGAAATGTTTTGTTTTAACGGTAAAGTTTTGTTTCATTTTAATAAAAGAGGCCCCAGAAACAGAATAATCAGGATAATCATTACTGAATGACTTTAAAAGAATTAAATGATCATTTCCATGACAATGATGAAGGAGGTCATTGTTAAAAATGGAGCTGAACACATGGTTTGGCCATCTGAGTCTGGAAGGCACAGACCGACAGATGTACCCGACTCCACCTTGAGGAGAGGAAGGAGGAAGCGTCGATCAAAGCTTTGATGTGAAGCTGGAGACTGAGGGAAGTTCAAAGGGCACGTCAGAGAAACACAGAGAACGAGTGGGAGACGGGGGGCTGATATGGGAAGACTCTCACCAGGCTTCTTCAGGGTATAAAGAGGAGACTCTTAATAAGGACACCAGCTAATGAGGTTCAGGGACATTTGATACACAAACAGTTCCGATAAGAGCTGATTTTTCAGTTTTAGCATCGACATGACGAGCTCTCTGATCTGGATCTGATCTAAAGACGTCTAACGGGAAACTCAGGACCACGTGAGGAGCCTGTTGTTGTTTGGTTTCCTTTAAAGCTTTCCAAAACAGGATGCCTTTTGAAATGATGATGTAGGGATGTTTGTAGTTTCATCTGGTCATAAAAAACAATCCCTCTTTGTAAAAGAAACAGAGGACTTTAAAACACACCCCACTTCTCGTCTCTCTCTCTCTCTCTTTTCTCTATTGCTGCAGAATAAGAACGAAGATGTGAATATTTAATGACGATGTAATTTAGGGAAGCAGGGAGGGGTTTTTTTTGTCCAGTGAGATTTAGATTCAGCTTTGGTGGAAAAATGATCAAATAGTTTCAGATTTTCTAATGATTGAGATGAATTTCTGTATGAATTTCCTCTTTTTGACACGTTGGATGGAAAGTTATTAAAATCAAACTTGCCGTCTCCTCCTTATCAAACTGAAAAAGCCCACAGGGGGAAAAGGTGTGGGGTGAGAACCCTACATGCAGCCCCTCATTAAGCCGGGTGCTGAGCCAACGGCTGGTTTAAATTCATGGTCATTCCCAACCTCAGCTCAGTCGGTGCATCAGAAAAGAGCTCGTGATAGAAACAGCATGCTGCAGGAAATTGACTGCAGCTGTTTCCTTGTTGTTTGTTTCAGCATTAAATCTTTTTCTTCCCTTTTGCTTTTTCGCCCTTTAAAAAATGAGGAAGAATTACGACCATCACCACCTCTTTACTGGATCAGAGCGAAGCTCTTCTGCTGTAAATCCGGTGATGTTTTTCATGCATCTTGATTGGATCATGTGCCCCCCCCCCCCCCCCCCCCCCCCCCCCCCCCCCCCCCCCCCCCCTCTCCATCCTAATCCTCCTTCTCACACTTTGAGACCTCTGTAGGATTTCTGTGGAATGTTTTTGTCAACCATTGCAAGGAAAACCAGGAATTTCACAATCACAAGCCCATCTCTTTGGAAGAGGCTGTCAGTTTTACAGTCAATCAGCGGTGCTGCAGTTTGATCTCCAGAGCAGTCTGAAGCTTCTGAGTGTGACTAATGCTGCTGACACGTTTCCTCGTTGTCCCCATTACATCTAACCCAAACCACCACATGTCAGCTTGTTTATCTCAGCCTTCACAAGTGGAAGTTTTTCCATTTCTTTTCCTTTTTGTGATGCTCTCTTTGATTGATTACTTCTGGAGAACAACCCCCAAAAATTTGTTAAGTTTTTAGTTCATCTGGTTTGAAAAATGTATTTATTTTCACATCATGCTTCAAACTTCCTGTTACCTCACTCCGATGGATAGTTTGATGCTTTTTTTCACATTCTTCCGCTGAAGGCAAGATGCGTTTTGCTTACATCCATTTGCAACATGTGGAGAATTTCTTTTAATGTAAAACCCATCTCAAGTTAAACTTGTATTTCCTCTAAATAGATACAATATTAGATAATCAATATACAGAGATGTCATCACAAGTCATTTAAGTTCAAATAGCCATTGTCTCAGTCACAGACTTACAGACTGCAAACCACAAACACAATACACTTATTGATATCAATGTAAGTTTAGGATCACAGTGTAGGGAGACAGTTTATCTGCACAAGGTTTGTTTCATTATTCTTGTGAACAGGTGTCCTAATATCAGCATTCTGTCTTAAATCTGTGATTTTAAACAACAGACGTTGCTCCTACCTGATCTCTGATCAGTATTTGTTCAATACAGCTGTGATTAGGAGTCACACACAACCAGGATCCAGAAACAGCTGGTGAGTATAAGCCATGCTTTCAATAAGTGTTTATAAAGTCCGTAGAAACTGGAAGCTGCTCTTTGGGATGTTCTGATCCACATTATGTGACTGGAGATTAAAAAACACACAAACTTCAATGAGCTCATGTTTTCCTACTAATTTGACTTCTTATTGATGTTGAAGTATTTTCTCATTATTTAATCTAATTCACACTGTGCCTTACGTTGTACAATGGAAGATTTATTACATGCCACACGATAAGACTCATTGCTGCGTTATAGTAAACATACTGAATGCAATAAAGATGATTCAAACACAGTGGCAGGCCGTGACTTTCACCTCTGGACCTTCAGTGATTTCCTACTCAGTCCAACCCTAAATTAATACACCTCATAATTCCATCAATTTGACACCAAAGCTGGAGAATCCATAAAGAATCACACATAAACATTACATCACCCTTAATATTGACTGGTCAACGCACAATTTTGGTCAGATCAGAACCGAACCGGTCCGAGTGTGTTATGTCACTGTATTATACACAGCCCGTGTATATAGCGGTGCTACGGAAGATCAGTGACACATGCTGCAGGACCTCTATCCCTCCTTCAGCCATCGTAGGTTAAATAAATACATCAATAGCTGTCGGTAGCTAACGAATCTCACGGTTAAGTTTAGAGTTTTGGCCCAATGCCGCCATATCCAATCACAGGACGCGTTCATGTCAACACAACGTCAGGCCTGCTAGAAGGACTGGAGGTCACAGACTCGAGAGCTGATTGGCTATTGCAACTGGCTGCACTGTTCCATCACAGTGGACAGGGGCCTGCTCTGTTGAGTCAGAAGGCCCAGAGCCGCTAGCGGCAGACTTCAATCTACCTAGCAACACAAGCTAGCTGAAATCTGATTGGAATAAAACCCTATCTTGCAGGTTAGAGACCCCCTTAAACAAATGTTTAGAGAATTATAATAGAAACTTTTTCTGAATAAAAATGTACACAAATATAAAACTTATTTAGGCTTTTGGAGTCATTTTTGTGAGGATTTTCTATTTTTCCGCTAGACCAAAAGTGACATAGCTGCCCCTTATCTCAAGATAAAAATAATGATTTTGATGCCGACTCTGAAACAGATACTGTACATTTTAAAATGTTTACAAATACTTAGAGCCGCATTGTGGATTATTTCATCAAGAGAGCAGTTTTTGATTCTAACGTCCTATGACTCCTCCCCAAAACACCTCAAGACGCGCGTGCGGTCGCATGCACACGGCACATTACGTTGCAGGCATAAACTATGCCGCTCAAACTGTAGGGTTTAATCACTCACAGTTCACAAATCTTATTCCAACACTGTACCAGGCTCTGATGAGCCCTCTCTGTCCCTGCTGCTTCTGATACTTAGCTCTGTAGCAGAGAGCTGCTGCGGTACTCTGAAGCTGAACACAGAGATGACTCAGCCCTGGATGAACTTTTTGACCAAAGTAAACGTGTATCCTTGGCAAGCCTTGCCATTCTGTGAGGTGAAAGGTTTAAAAATAAATCCATCATTAGCTGGGGAATGGATAAGTTTTAAGTAGAAATTAGCTCTGAGTCCTCCATGAACGGTAAACAGAGAAACACACGGAGCGTCCTGTACGAGAGCGCCCCCTACTGCTACAGGTTTGCTCAAAGCGCGTGCACATTGACAGAGAGCCGACAATGCAGAAATTAGAATTTTATTGGCTGAAAAAGTTTTGCGGCCAGAAAGAATGCAAAGAGGTCTACAGGAGGAAGGAGGGTCTTCATCAGAATGACAGATGTTGTGGAACTCAACCCATAGATCATAGTTTAGACCTGAAATATCATTTAAAACATTTAGAAAACTTTGATACATAGAAAAATATTCCAGATAGCTGCTTTACTGTAATAAATAAAGTTGATAATTAGCAGATATTAGACAACAAAACTTACAATACACAGCTCTTGTTTGCGTATAGCTGAGCCTCTGATGGATCCGGTCTGGTCTCGTCCCTCCTTCTCCTGTCTGCTACCGACCGTGTTGAAGTTGCCCCATTAGCTCCTGTTAGCTCTTGCTAACAGGTCCTGGTGGGAATTTGAATTAATTGAAGGCGCATCGCCTGTTTAGAGTCGCACTGGATATTTTTCTTCGGTATCCCATGTGGAACTCCATCACATCCCTGGGTGTTTCGTAGCCAAAGCAGAACGCACGCAGGTAATGAAGTAGTCCCATTTTAATTTGTGGACTCGCTGTCCTGACAGACTGTGATTGTATAGCCTCCACAAACACAAAAATGTATTATTTTTGAGAAAAATGAACACACACTGACTTGATTAAACAGCCGCTCTGCCCTAAAACTACCAACTCGTCACAGTGAGCCGAGAGCGAGCCGGGCAGCCGGCACTGCAGCGCCACCTAGCGTAGAACCCCCCTTAGTGACGTCACAGATGAAAACTTTAGAAAAGGCTTTTTTAGAAGCTTTGCTGAAAAGTGGCACTTTTGACTAGAAATTTTTTTAAAAATGTATTGTAAAACAAAATATCCTCAATAAATGTTTCAAATAGTATTTTTGGAATTGAATTTAAAAAAAAAACCTGCAATTTGCTCTTTAACACTGGAAGCAGCACAACCATGCAGATATAATATGACAGAAAAAGAACAGACCAGGGAGAATAATTTTATTGAAAAATATTGACCAAAAGAAAAAATACATTTACTTTTCTAAGTTTAGGTCAGCAGAGAAGGTCTTGTTGGTCCTTATGGACCGCCACGGTTCAGACATCATTAGGATGCAGCACTGCAGAGATTATTACATATTTCATATTTGTTCCAATTGAAAGATGCAACAAAATACAGCCAAACATAATATATATATAAACAATTCTAATGGATGGATGGATGGACAGATGGACGGACGGACGGGCGGGCGGACGGGCGGGCGGACGAATGGACGGATGGACGGACGGATGGACGGACAGATGGATGGATGGACGGATGGACGAATGGACGGATGGACGAATGGACGATGGATGGATGGATGGATGGATGGATGGATGGGTGGATGGATGGATGGATGGATGGATGGATGGATGGATGGATGGATGGATGGATGGATGGATGGACGATGGATGGATGGATGGATGGATGGATGGATGGATGGATGGATGGACGAATGGACGGATGAATGGATGAATGGACGGATGGATGGATGGATGGATGGATGGATGGATGAATGGATGGATGGATGGATGGATGGATGGATGGATGGACGGACAGATGGACGGACGGATGGATCGATGGATGGATGGATGGATGGATGGATGGATGGATGGATGGATGGATGGATGGATGGATGGATGGATGGATGGATGGATGGATGGATGGATGGATGGATGGATGGACGGACAGATGGACGGACGGATGGATGGATGGACGATGGATGGATGGATGGACGAATGGACGGATGGACGAATGGACAATGGACGGACAGATGGATGGATGGATGGATGGATGGATGGATGGATGGATGGATGGATGGATGGATGGATGGATGGATGGATGGATGGATGGATGGACGGATGGATGGATGGATGATGGATGGACGATGGATGGATGGATGGATGGATGGATGGATGGATGGATGGATGGATGGATGGACGGATGGATGGATGGACGGACGGATGGACGGATGAATGGATGAATGGACGGATGGATGGATGGATGGATGGATGGATGATGGATGGATGGATGGATGGATGGATGGATGGATGGATGGATGGATGGATGGATGATGGATGGATGATGGATATTGAACCCGTAATTAATTTAAATGTGTTAAATTAAAAAGACAACGCTGGATCAAACAATGACATCGTGCAATGTAATGTAAATACCCCAAACAAGAAGTAATTCTATTTAAAGCTCAACAGTTCAGGCTTTGTGCTGACATCAAGGAAAGTGTAAATGGTTCATCTAAATAAAAGGTTTTGAGCCTTTTTAAAACTTTTAGACCAATTTCAGTCAGATTTTAGTTTAAACATCAACAAACATTTAAAGTGTCCTTTAGACATTCCTACGGTATTTACTGATCAACAACTTTATGTTTTGTTCCAGTGAATGTCACAAAAGGTTTCACTTTTTTATGTTTCTATATTTTGGGTGAAAGGTGTCCTTCATGTGACTGAACTCCTGCCTTTATGACAGGACATTACAGACTCTTCACTTTGAACAAATGATTTTTTTAGATGAGAGCAGGGCTCAGTTAAAAAGCCCTCTCAGTGTGAGACTACAGCCTGAAAGTTGAAGCCTGAAACTTCTCCTCCTCCACCTGCTGCTGCTCATCAGCGTCCTCGCTGCCCAGCAGTCACACCTGTTCAGCGATGCGTCACTGCTGCTCCTACCTGCTGAGTAAACAGCTGCTCACATCACCAGCAAACCCACTTCCTTCCCTTCAACACGGCCAGCATCACTGAAGATGCCACTAAGAGTTCCTGAAGCATTTTGTGTTTTTATTCCAGGATTTACTCTTCTTCCACCTGTCACTGTGCATGAGGCGATCACTGATGTCACATTTTTGAACAACTCAGATAATTGATCTTTTTTTCACCCTGAAGAATGTAAGAAAGCTTTAAAAAAAAGGAACATTTGAGGCCATTCTGATGTATTGATTTTTTTCTGCCTCAACGCAGCAGGAAGGTTCTTGGTTTGAATCTCATCTGGAGTCTTCAGCCTGTTTGGTCACTGCAGCTGCTCCAGTTTTTGTGTCTGGGATCGAACCTCCAAAGCTCTTGGTCCGCTACCTGATCCACAGCAAACCACCTGGTCCTCCTGCAGGTCCTGTTCTGGACTGAACTGGAAACCAGGAAACAAACATGATTTCATGATAAAACTCATTTGAGTGTTATCTGCTGGGTGTGTTTAGTAGTAACTGTTGTGTTAATGTATTTTCTCTAATGTGGTAATACAGGGATCAATGAGTGTAATGTGTGTCGAGCTATTTGGAAAGACACACACCTCAAAGAAAAGAGAGGAGGAGATGTTCTGGTTATTCTACCTGAATCATCTGCTCTGAAGGAAAGAGCTCTGAAGACAGGACGTATAAACGTTCTAATGCTGCGTAATTTTGATCTTCAGGAGCTAAACCCTGTGTTTGTTCTGGCTTGGATGGATACATTTGGTCTGCAGTTGCTGCATTGAGAGTTAAAGTGACGTGAATCAGTTCTCTGTGAGGTTTTGTGTCTCTCACTCTCACTCATATAAAATACTGGGGGAACATATTCTGTTATGTGTTGCTTCTAAAACAGCAGAAAACATGAATCTTACTGGGAATTTTAAGTAAAACAGGCAGGATATGTGAATATATCAGGGTTTGTGCAATCTAGTTCCCAGTTGCTATAAACAATGAAATTAAATGACTTCCTGCCTCCTCAAAAAAACACATGTTGCGTTTATTTCTTCCTGCCGTCCTCCTACCTGCACATTGGGTCCTAGTCCAACCTAAAACGTGACAATAGATGGTTCAGTTTGTTGACCTGCTGACAACTCCAGGGCTCCAGATGATGGATGGTGTTCTCAGGCATCTCCTCCCAGATCCTGACCAGGGCATCACTGAGCTCCTGGACAGCTCAACCTGCTAGCATCAGATGGACCTAAACATGATGTCCCATGAAGTTCTGTTGAGTTCAGGTCAGGCCAGCACAGAGACCAATGTCTTCATCTATCAGGAGCTCCCTGCATATTCCTCCTGCCACATGAGGACATTATCATGAGCCCAGCACCCACTGGATCAGTGAAGGATCTAACAGAAGGTCTAAGGATTTTTTTTTGTATCCCATAGTTTATCCTGTACAGGTCCCTCTATGGAGGGACACTGACCCCCCACCAAACCCATCATGTTACATTTTAAACTGTGAAACTGTTTATTTTATTTTAAAACTGCTATAAAAGGTTAATATTGCAGCAATTAACCTTTTTATCCCATAACAAACAGATAAAGTCAGTATGACAGAATGTTTTTATGTAAACAGATAAACAGAAAAAGCATCAGAACTGTCAGCAGGCAGCTGTTGTGTTTTTGTCTTCGCTGAACATCTCAGTGATGCAGCTACATCCATCGCACAAGCAGCTGGCTGTCAGGACTACAGTGAATCCTCTCTCCTGTGTGTCGCTTCAGCTCCCTGTCACTGATAAGCCGGAGGTGTATCACCAGGTTTTAAAGAGGAGTCTCCACTCTGACACCTGCCACACCGACTCCTCTGACTCCATAATGTCACCGTTTGAGCAGGTTTAAAGCTCAAAGCAATCTGGATTTTCTCTGAAAAATTACAGCTATGATTTGTTTTGACTATTTATCTTGATGTGTTGCAGGTTCCAGCAAATGGATGTTTAAATAGTTCACGTTTTTTCCAGCTGAAAGGTGCAACAACAATCATACACACAAAAACTAATTTAATCCATCAATATATGGATGAGTGGATGGATGATAATTATTTGTACTTATTAGGGCTCTGATTCTTCACACCATAAGATAAAATAGCTGGTTTTGTAAATTACACAACAGAAGAGACAGGACATTTTGTTTCCAATGATCCGTGGCTTTTTTCAGTTTCTTAGGGAAGGAGAGGCTCATCCATGAACCTTTCAATTACAGCCCATAATCATAACTCAGAGTAGCGACAGCGCCGTCCTGCTATGGTTTCTAATGCTACACTAAACAAATAGCATCTAGCTGATGTTCTCCAGGATAAAACAGATGGACCAAATCCTGAAACCTTAAATAGAACCACCTCTCATTCAGTGACACACTGCACTTCTTAAACGTGGCCCTTCAGAGGCCAGACACCATTCCCTTTTAAGTCCTGCCTAATGTTTTTAATGCACTGAGAAACAGTGGAAAGCAACAATAACAGGAAATAATGCCAAGAGAGACACAGAAACAAAGCTCATCTACCAAGACTTCTCTGCCTCAGACTTTTTTTTTTCCTTTGTAATTTTTGGTTTCTCTCATGTTCGACATCAAAGATGTTGAAATTGTTTTCCCTGATGTTGTGTACTCTGTAATTATTAATCTGCCTTGCAAGAGGACTGCCTTTGGGGTAAAGTCAGACACAAAAGACCTCTCTTTAGATCTCCGATGTGGAGCAATAACACATGGAAGGAAAGAAAAAAGGCAAACAGAAAAAAAAAAAGTGCAAAGCTGCCACCAAACTAAAAGTGTGAACTTGCAGCGAGCAGTTATGAACTCTGAACGACAGAGTAATGGAGTGATACAGACAGCAGAACAGGCAGTGAGGAAGAGTGAGGGTGAGGCGAGAATAAAAAGTGTGGTGTTGTTTTGACAGCGGCGGGTGACTGGATGCTATAATGAGGCAGTCGTCTCCTCCGACTCACTCAGCTGCTGCACTTCCTTTAACACCGTTCACAAAACGTCAGCCTCTGGATTCTGTGGAGCAACAACACAGTGGCAGCTTCACACTTTATATATAGTTCAGCCTTTTTACAGCTGATGATGCCAACTGTCTCTGCTTGCAGTCCACGGCTGCAGACGGCTAGTTTACAGGTTTCTAAATGAACCCAAGTTTACACAGCAATCAAAGCTGTTTTCACTGTAATTATGTTGTTGGGAGGAAGAGAAATGAACATCACTTTCTACTTCTGAGAACGACTTAGTCAAAGTAACACAACGCTTTGTAGAAATAACATCCATAAGATTAAAGGACGAGCATTCCTTCAATGCCAGAGTTTAAAATTAAGATCATCGTATGTAGAAAAATGATTTTAGACTGCATGGTGGTGCAGTTGTTAGCACTGGTGTTTCACAACAAGAAAGTCATGGGTTCACATCCCAGTCTCCCTGTGTGGAGTTTGCATGTTTTTCCCAGGCATGCGTGGGTTTCCTCCAGGTGGCTTCTTCCAACAGGCCAAAGACAGGCAGGTTAGATTGACTGGGGACTCTAAGTGTGTGTGTGTGTGTGTGGCCCTGCGACGGACTGCTAACCTGTCCATGGTGTCTCCCGCCTCTCACCCCTTGACCGCTGGTGTTAGACCCTCAGTGGAGGATGATGCATAGGATGGATGACAGTTTTTAGATGTTTTGGTCAAACTCTGAAAACAACAAGTACAATTTTTCTTGATATTACAAAATAGCTGGTTAGTATGTGTTGTGACATATTCTGTTACAACCACATCAGAGTTTCATAAAACATCCTCTAGTGATTCCTCAGTACTTGAGCTAACACAGGGTTGACTCTAAAAGTCCTCAGTAACAGATGACAGGTGACTCTTTGCTTCTGCAACTTATATTTTAGCTCAACATGAGTAAAACTGAAAGAGAGTTTTATATTTTCAACAGAGTCGGCTGTGGCGACCAGATTGCGGGCAGCGCCATCGGTCCGCGAGAGCGCTGGTCTGCAAAGGCGCAGTCAGTTCTGGTACACATGCATGTTATCTGGTTCTCATGCGGACTGCGGACTATGTGCAGTCCTGCTTGTTGTCATTTTTGTGTGTTTGCATTCCAGGTAATCATGGTGTACATTCTGAATCGAGCTGAATTTAAAACTCAACTCAATGAAATGTAAATCCAGAGTTTATTCTATAATAACTCTTAACATCTGTTTAGTGGTTCATGAGATATTTTGGTGACCACTAAACAGGGTTGATTGTACAGTTGTACAGTTAATGACCAAGTTTAAAGCAGTTATGATGTTTCCTTTGAGTTCTGTTGTGTTATTCTGTTGTTACCGCTCGTTGTGTCCTTGTGTTTTTCATCCCAGTGCTCCTGAGGTCTCCTCAGCTTTTAATTTCTTTATTAGTCATTTTCAGCTCAGGTCCAGTCTCCTGACATCCATCCCTATCTTTGGCACGTCTCACTTGACACTTGATCGACCAGTTAGTCCTTAGAGAATGTGATGGGGAGGACGTTTAGACACTGTGACCCAATTATAGCTCAATATTTGTATAACTGAATGAGTTATTGTTGCTAATGTCATTAGCTCTGGTGCCCATCTTGAATTGATTTGATTCAGAAAATTCTTTGGTTGTAGATGTAGATTCAATGATTTTGTGTTAGTTTTATTCAAATCCGCTCATGAGAAACTTGGATAACAGTTAGACAAACAGACCTTTTACAGATGTTGATATCAAGCCTCAAACTCTCATCAAATCCCTGAAAAATAGTTCAGTATAGCTGAGTTTGTTTCTGACTCATAATTTGCTTGGCAGCACCTGCTCCCTGAGCTTCATTACATTCTGCACGTCGTGTGTTCCTTTCACCGCCGGCCTCCAGGAATCCGAGCCGAGCGGTTTTACCTTGCCTGACTGTGCGTAGCGTTACGGGGGAGGGAGAGCTGACATGCCGGCTACACTGAAGTGCTGATAGTGAAATCCCATTAGCTGCCCTCCCACTGAAGCCAAACTGACATGAATTGGAAGAGCCAGAGCAGGTGGGTGGTCTGTCACTCTTTTCAGCGCTCAGTGGTGGGAACAACCTGCCTGTACACACACACAAATAGCTCAGAGAGCGCTAACACATCACTGTGCCTGTCACTGATAGCGCATGTGTGTTTGGAGTGGCATTAATGGTCGTGGGGGGGGGGCATGAAGCTTATGATTTAATGTTATGGACAATAATATGAAGCAGAAATAAATGAGCTTTTTAGTGTCAGCCAGGGGCAGAGATGGAGGGAGAGAGATAGAAATAAAGGAGCCACAGAAATGAACAAACCATTAAAAAAAGAGGAAAAGGGGAATGCCAGCTTCTACACGGCTACCAATTTAAACTGGTTTCTGGTCAGAGGAAGTGGCAGGAGTGGATGCCCAAATTAGAGAGGTTCTGTTTGGATCTTAGGAAACCCTGTTATCCTCAGCGTGCCGGCATTCCGCGAGCGAGGAGCCATCCGGACAACGTTCGGCTCAGACGAGATGGGAGGGCCTGTGCTTCGTGGCGGATTTTCCAAACCTCCAAAACCACAAGACAGCTGGGAAAACAGGGACCCTGAGTGCATCGATCACAGCCGGCGCTGCTTCGTGTTTTCTGTCAAACCTGCTGCCAGGGAGGTCGCCATCAGCAGTCACATGCAATCCCCCCTGGCTGAGGTGAACACACTCGACGCCCTCACGGAGGTTTTGATCCGTCTGCACTCAGATTCCATTTTGTTTCTACATATTTTCCTTATTTGGCTCAATTCTTTTGTTGTTCAGAACAATCTGCTCCAAACCTGTTCACAACAGATTTTAATTTGACATTCTGTTCATGCAAAGTTCTTCAGCTGCATGTTTGCAAACTATTTAGTACAACTGTCAGTAATTTGAACAATAATCAGTTGCACGTGGCTCAAAACTGATTCTCAGTCAAGCTGTCATCTTCCAAACAAACAGCCTTTCATCCTCTCAGCCAGCACATGCAAAAACGATCAATTCAATTTTCAAACCGTCTGAAAAAAGAATGTAGTTCATAAAATATTGATTAGATGGAATTTTTGTTATATCCATTTAAAACGATCTAAGATTTGACAGTGAGGGTTTCAAAATCACAATCAACTGGTCATATTTAGAGATTTGAAAATAATCATCACCCTTTCTGAAAGTGAGGGAGGCACTAAGAGAGCAGCTGTTTGTGTGAGGAACAGGTAAGACAACAAGGCCCTGGTGAATTCAGGGTAACTCCAGAACTCAGATAAAAACACCTTTCCTCTTTACAACTAAACATACCCAAAGAGTGGTTTAATGGATACATAGAAACAAATGTGTTCTCGGGTTTTGTGAAAACTTTCTAAACCATTAGTGTGTGTTTTGAACAGTGCTGTTTTTCTCAACGATGACAAAGTTATTTCATTGACACACCTTATTTTCAAAACTATAAGGAGACACTGACGAGCTGAACGTGGCTCTAAAACAAGACGAGATGTTTAGGTTAGAAAACATAAGTGCTGCGTTCTGTTTTTCTCTGCCGTTCCATTAATAAAGAGCTGTTCCCTTCCAACCAGAGACTCAGTGTGTTTACATGCACATCTAAGTCGAGCTAGATCGGTCTAGGTCGATCTTATGTTAATAAACTGGGAGTCTTTATCCTAGTTTACACGTCTGTTAGAAAACCGAACTCTTAAATGAAGTTCGCTCCACTCCGCTACGATAGGGGGTGACATGCGCCCTTTCCTGTCGGTCTTCTGCCAGTTGTTTTCTTAGCGTTTAAAAACTCTTGTTCTAAACGCTTCTATCGGTCACAAATTTGATCGGGCGTCTTCGTGTACCCAGCGCTGGCAAGCTGTCCGTTTGTTTTTGCTGCTATCGTCTTTTACCGCTACTGATTTGTTTGTATTCCCACTTCCGCGGTGTCGTCACTCTCGGAGGAGGAGCGCCCAGACAGCACTAGCTCGACTAAGCTGTTTACATGGAGAAGGAAGTCGAGCTACAACCGCATTATCTGGGAGCTTTAGCTCGATTAGATCCAGTTCGACTTCAGCCGGACTAACGTGTTTACATGCAGTTGAAAAAACCGACTTAAGTCAATTTAAGGCAATAATTCGGTTTTCTAGACTGCATGTAAACACACTGAGTGAGTATTAAGTTGTTTCTGTGACCAGATGGTCAAAAGACCTAAGGCCCCTGACCAAGGGGGAGCAGAACCCAAAACACAAAAACACATACTGGTTGAAATAAGTGACGATTTATTTCAACCTTAAACCACCAGCAACAATTCCCAAGAGCTAGACAAAACAGGAAACAAACTAAATAAAAAAATTCAAACTAGATAAAAAGAGTCCTATAAAGCCAGGGTAAAACTATGTAGCAAAGACTGTCCCAGTGTCCTTCTAATTCCCCCGAGCAGGGGCCACCCCTGTATGTGCACCATTGGTTTACACCTCTGCACGGCTTCCCTCCTGGCGCGCTGAATCGATGAGTCCACCACGGTCTCCCAACACTCTGCTTTCTTGTGACGCATCACGCCACTATCGGGCGGGGAAAGCTCCAAGCAAACAGACACGCCAGTATCTGGGACCAGAAATGGACGGGACTTACAAGCGTCCACCCTCAGGGACCTTACTCCTGGTCTATGCAGCTTCTCACTGGACCTGATTGTTCTGGAGGAACGTGTGTGTGTGTGTGTGTGTGTGTGTGTGTGTGTGTGTGTGTGTGTGTGTGTGTGTGTGTGTGTGTGTGTGTGTGTGTGTGTGTGTGTGGCTAGTTGCTTCCCAACTCACAGTTCACAGCTCAACTCCTTTTAAATGATTGTTAATCACCCCTCAATTTAGTAGCCGAGTCAAGTACATGACAGTTACAGATGGGTAAACAGGAGGAATAACAAAACATGCAAAAATACAAAAGTCCAAATAACAAAACATTCAAAGAACATTAAAGGAAAGAACAGACTATTTCCCACTGTGTAACATGTCTTGATGTTTAACGCCACAGGTGGTCTGCCAGACATTTAACATACATGATATTATTTATTGTGTGTAACCTGTTTGTCAAAAGCTATGAAGCAGCTGAGCGTGCATTGACAGTCAAGCGTGCACTAGTCAGTGCCTTGCACCCATAGCCTACAATTGGTTTGGGTGACAGTTACTCATCTGGGTACTCATTTATAACACTTACTAAAGACGTACTCAAGCTCAGCAAAACATTTTCACTTACGCAAATTCCATTTCTGATAAAACCAGATCCACGAAATTCTGCTTTATAAATCACTCTCTTACGTAGAACATTTCTCAGCTGTTTTTGGATCAGAACCCTCCTACACACCCACATTCTGCCATATATGGTCAATGCAAAATCCCTAATGAATAATTGCATATGAATACGCCGGTGGATTTTTGGCTCTTAGCAGTAAATCGTGACAACAGAGAGGTTTAGAAAATGTAATTTCACAGAGGCTGAAACTCGAGGTGCTTGTGGTGGAGGGATGGAAAAATGTTTTATTAGGTGATCAAATGTTGACGCATCACGAATACACGGAAGTGATCTGAGAGTTAGAGAGTCGCTGCAGTGCCGCTGTCACTCTAACAGAGATCGTTTAGGATCTTAGAGAAACATTTAATTTAATCCAAAGGTGAAGAAACGTCAAGTTGTTCATCCTATCAAACAAATAGCCAACCTGTCAGATAATTCACTGGTTGAAGGGAAACTGGGATGGTCAGAAACCAGGTTGTGCTGGTTCCGATCATCCTGTTGATCTTACACTGGGTCCAGTTCAGCACATAGATCCATAGGATGCTAGAATCTATCAGCTGATTGATCAGCCAGTCATCATCTAGAAATCTGTAAAAACTCTCCCCCATCCATCCAGAGTCTGCCATATTCTGATTGAGGAGGGGGGGGGGGGGGGGGG